>PVKE010038713.1:0-15335 GCA_004027555.1 Craseonycteris thonglongyai
AAAAAAAATTACTTTGAGTGTGTTAATAAACAGGTATTCCTGGACCTGAAACTCTAAGGATCATAGAATTTCAAGCAGGGTATCAGCACACTAAAAAATTCAATTGATCTATCTTCAATATCTCCATATCTGTTTCTATTGCTTTCACTTCTTTATTTAAATAAAAATTTTGTATTTATTGACATTGTTAAAGATATTTTGATACTCATATTAAAATGAAAGAGTTTAAGTAAAAGAACTTACAGTTCTTCCCATTCTTTTTTTCGCTGCTGAATCTTATATCGGGCTCTTTCAGCTTTTAATACAAGTTTTTTCGTTTTCTCGATTTGATTGTTCACCATAATTTGACTTAAGGTTTTAGGCCAAAATTGCTTTCCTTTTTCGATAATTGATTCTTCTGGCACACCAATATTTCCACCTGTATTGAAAGTCAATATTTTTTTTAGTCTTTTTTAAACATCAAAATGAAATTCTCAAATATTGTTTTTACCCTATCACATTTTTATTTTACTTTTCAAATATAGTTAACCTTCAATATCTTATATTAGTTTCATAGTGGATAAACATTTATGTAACTTACAAAATGATCCCCACAAGATACCATACCCACCAGACACCATACATAGTTATTACAATATTATTGACTATATTCTCTGTGCTGTACTTTATATCCCCATCACTATTTTGTAACTACCAATTTGTACTTCTTAATCTCATTACACTTTTTACTCAGCTCCCAACCCCTCTCCCATGTGGCAATCATGTTTCGTCTCTGTATCTATAAGTCTGTTTCTGTTTTGTTCGGTTCTTTATTTTGTTCTTTAGATTCCACATACCAGGTCTGTCTGGAAAAAAATCCAACCATTGTCAATGCAATGACAACAATTTGCTCCGCATTGATGTAACCTGGCAGCCAAGGCAAGTGGACTGGAATGCGCATGCACGAACAATAATGACATCATTGTACTAGTAAGTGGGGGCACTAGACACGCTTGAGTGAAAATGTGTATGGGTAGCCATTGCATTTAAAATAACTGAGCTAGTAAAGCAATGAATATTCATCAAATTTTGGGTTGAGATTGAACAGTTCTCTCCAGAAGCTATTGAAGTGATTCATAAGGCTTTCAGGGATGACACAATGAGTGCTGTGCAAATAAAAGTGTGGCACAAACACTTCAAAGATGGTCAAGAATCTGTTGAAAGTGATCCACATTCTGGAAGACCTGCAGTAAGCAGAACATCAGAAAATGTGGAACATTTATGGGCTGTAATCAACAAAGATGCCTACTTTGAAGGACAGTAAGGTATCATTGTCTTCTGTACTATATTTCTTGTATCTTATATATTCTTCAATAAATGTCTCTATTTTTCATATTTTGTGGCTGGATACTTCCCAGACATTGGATAAGTGAAATCATATGGTATTTATGTTTCACAGTCTGACTTATTTCACTTAGCATAATATAATACCCTCTAGATCCATTCATGTTGTCACAAATGGTTAAGATTTCATTCTTTGTTATGCCTCAGTAATATTCCATTGTATACATGTACCACATCTTTACCTAATCTTCTACTGATGGGCATTTTGATTGTTTCCATATCTAGGCTATTGCGAATAGCTCTGCAGTAAATACAGGGGTGCATGTATTATTTTCAAATTAGTGTTTTAGATTTTCTTGGATAAATATGCAGAAGTTAAATAGCTGGGTCATAAGATTGTTCAATTTAAAATTTTTTGAGGAACCTCCATACTGTTTTCCATAGTAGCTATACCAATTTATAATCCCACTAACAGTGCACAAGGGTTCCTTTTTCTCCACATCCTTGACAACACTTGTTGTTTGTTGATTTATTGATGATAGCCATTCTGAGAGGTGTGAGGTGATATCGCATTGTGGTTTTAATTTGCATTTCTCTGATGATTAGTGACACTGAGCATCTGTTCATATATTTATTAGCCATCTGTATGCCCTCTTTGGAGAAATGTCTATTGAGGTCCTCTGCCCATTTTTAAATTGGATTGTGTGTGTGTGTGTGTGTGTGTGTGTGTGTGTGTGTGTGTGTGTAGTGTTGTATTGTATGAGTTCTTCATAAATTTTGGATATTAACCCCTTATCAGATCTATCACTGGTGAATATCTGCTCCCATTCAGCATGTTGTCTTTTTGTTTTGTTGATGGTTTCCTTTGCTGTGCAAAAACTTTTTACTAGTTTTATTAGTCCTGATTGTTTATTTTTTCTTTTGTTTCCCTTGCCCAAGGGCACACATCAGAAAAAAATATAACTAAGCAATATCAGAGAGTATACTGCCTATGTTTTCTTGTAGGAGTTTTATGATTTCAGGTCTTACATGTACATCTTTAATCCATTTTGAGTTTGTTCTTATACATGGTGTAAGAAAGTGATCTAGTTTCATTTTTTTTTTTTTTAAGATTTGTTCTTCAGATAGAGAGACAGAGAGAAGGGGAGGGCCCAGAGCAGTCTCCATAGTTGTACCTCATCAGCTCAGTTTCATTTTTTGCCATTATCAGTTCAGTTTTTTCATCATTTATTGAACTGACTGTCTTTACCCCATTGCATATTCTTGCCTCTTTGTCATAAATTAACCATATATATGTATGTATATATAAGGGCATGGTTTTATTTCTGGGCTCTCTATTTTGTTCCATTACACATATGTCTATTTTTATGCCAGTACCATGCTATTTTAATTACTAAAGCCTTGCATTATAGTTTGATATAAGGTCACATGATACCTTCAACTTTGTTCTTCTTTCTCAAGATTCCTACGACTATTCAGGGTCATTTGTAGCTCCCTATAAATTTTACGGTTTTGTTCCAGTTCTGCAGAAAATGCCATTGGTATTTTGATAGGGATTGCATTGAATCTGTAGATTGCTCTGAGTAGTATGAACATTTAATTTTTACTATTCATGAGCATAGTATATATATCCTTCCATTTATTTGTACCTTCTTTAGTTTCTTTCTTCAATGTCTTATAATTTTCCACGTATAGGTCTTTTACCTCTTCAGTTAAATTTATTTATAAGCATTTTATTTTTTGAATTGCAATTGTAAATTAAATTTTTTTTTATTCCTCTTTCTGATAGTTCTTATTGACATATAAAAATGTAACTGATTTCTGAATATTAATATTTTATCCTGTTATTTTAGTAAATTCATTTATCCATTCTAATAGTTTTTTGGTGGAATCTTTAGGGTTCTCTATACATAGTATGTCATCTGCCAATAAATGACAGTTTTACTTCTTCCTTTCCAATTTGGGCACCTTTTCTTATTTTTGTCTGATTACTGTGACTAGGACTTCCAAACTATATTGAACAAAAGTGGTGAAAGTGGGCATCCTTATAATTTTCCTGATTTTAAGGGAAATGCCTTTAGCTTTTTCCCTGTTGAGTATGATATTAGCTAAGAATTTGTCATATATGGTTTATATGACATTATATGGTAAGTTCCCTCTATTCCCACTTAACTTAAACTTTTATTGTAAATGGATGCTGGTACTTGTCAAATGTTTTTTCTGCATCTATTTATAGAATTTTTCTTCTTCATTTTGTTTATGTGGTGTTTCACATTAATTGATTTGCAGATACTAAATCAAACTTGCATCCTAACAATAAATCACAATTGATCATAATGTGTAATTTTTTTAATGTATTGCTGAATTCAGTTTGTTAACATTTTGTAGAGAATTTTTGTATCTATGTTTATCAGAAACATTGGCCTAAAATTTATTTATTTTTTTTTTTGGTAATGTCTTTGCTTTTGGAATCAGGGTAATGGGAGACCTTATAAAATGAGTTTGGGAGTCTCCCCTTTTTAATTTTTGGAATAGTTGGGGAAAGATGAGTATTAATTCTTCTTTGAATAGTTGGTAAAATTCACCAGTGAAGCCATTTGGTCCAAGACTTTTGTTTGTTAGGAGTTGTTTGATTAGTTGTTTGACCTTGTTAGCAGTAATCTGTTTATTCAGATTTTCTGTTTTTTGATTCAGTCTTAGAAGATTGTGTCTTTTTAGGAATTTACCCATTTCTTCCAGATTTTCCAATCTGTTGGCATGTAATTGTTCACAATATTTTCTTATCCTCCTTTGTATGTCTGTGGTATCAATTGCTACTTCTCTTTCACCTGTGCTTTATTTGGTCCTCTCTTTTTCTTGATTAGTCTGGTTAAAGGCTTATCAATTTTTTTTTTAATCATTTTAAAGAAGTAGCTCTTGGTTTTATTAACCTTTTGTATTGCTCTTTTTAGACTCTATTTTGTTTATTTCTTGATCTTTATTATTTCCTTTCTTCTACTCACTTTGGGCCTTGTTTTTCTTTTTCTATTTCCTTTAGGTATATAATTAGATTGAGAATTTTCGTATTTCTTGAGCTAGACCTGTATTGCTATAAATTTCCCTTTTAGGACTACTTTCACTGTGTCCTACAGATTTGGGGTTGTTGTGTTTCCGTTTGTCTTAGAGTATCTTTCTTCCCTGATCTCACTGTTAACCCATTCATTGTTTAGGAGCATTCCTCAGCCTCCATGTGTTTGTATGTTGTTTTTTTCTCTTGTAATTGATTTCTAGTGTCATACCATCATGGTTGGAGAAAATGCTTGATAGAATTTCAATCTTAAATTTATTGTGTCTGGGGAAGCCGGGATGGCTCGGTGGGTTGAGCGCTCACTTTGCAGCGCCGGGGACCGTGGATCAAATCCCGGCCCCGGCCCGTGCGGAACCATATGCTGAACTGGGGGCTCCCCCAGTTCAGTTCTCTCTCTGTCTCTGTATCTCTCTCTCTCTCTCTCTGTCAAAAATAAAAATAAATAAATAAAAATATATTAAAAAAAATTTATTGTGTCTTATTTTGTGGCATAACATGTGGTCTAACTGGTAAAATGTTCCATGTGCACTTGAAAAGAATGTATATTCTACTTTGTGATGAAATGCATGGGTCCAGTGTAACACTTAAGGTCTCTGTTTTCTTGTCCATGTTCTGACTGGGAAATCTATCCATTGATGTCAATGGGTTGTTAAAGTTCCCTACTATAAATATATCACTGCCACTCTCTCCTTTTACACCCATCAATATTTGTTTTATATGTTTCAGTGCTCCTATGTTGAATATATAAATGTTTACAAGGGTTATACTCTTTTGTTGAATCGAGCCCTTTGTTTTGAAATGCCCTTCCTTATTCTTTATTATAGCCCTTCTTTTAATGTCTATTTTGTTTGATATAAGTATTGCTACCCCAACTTTTTTGTTTCCTTTGAATGATATTTGTTTTTCCATTTCTTTGCTTCTAGTCTCTGTGAGACTTTAAATAAGTAGGTCTCTTATAGACAGCATATGCATGGGTCCTATTTTCTTATCCACTTAGCTATCCTATGTCTTTTGATTGGAGCATTTAATCTATTTACATTTAAAGTAATTATTGATAAGTATGTTGTTTTGTGATTTTATGATTCATAGTTATGTTCATCCCACCCACCGTCTTATTAAAGAGTCCCTTTAACATTTCTTCTAATACTGGTTTGGTGGTGATGTATTCCTTTAGCTTATTCTTATCTAGGAAGTATTTTATCTTTCCTTCAATTTTAAAAGATAGTCTTGCTTGATAGAGTAGTTTTTGTTGTAGGTCCTTATTTTATATCACTGAATATTTTGTGCCAATTCCTCCTGGCCTGCAAAGTTGCTATTGAAAAATCATCTGACAGTCTTATGAAAGCTCCCTTGTAGATAATTAACTGACTTTCTCTTGCTTAAGATTCTCTTTGTCTTTAAACTTTAATATTATGTGTTTTAGTATGGGCGTCTTTGGTTTCCTCTTGTTTGAGACTCTGTGCCTCCTGGACTTATATGTTTCTTTACCAGATTAGAAAACTTTTCAATCATGATTTCTTCAGATAGGTTCTCAATCCTTTGCTCTCTCTCTTCTCGTTCTGGTACCCCTACAATGTAAAAGTTGTTACTCTTGATGTTGTCCCAGAGGTACTGTAAATTATTCTCTTTTTTTTTAAATTGCTTTATTTTTGCTATTCCAATTGGGTGTTTTCTGCTACTTTGTCTTCCATATCACTGATTCAATACCCTGTTTCATCCAATCTGCTGGTGATTTCTTCTAGTGCATTCTTCATTTGTTATTATATTCTTCATTATTGACTGGTTCTGTTTTTCTGATTTCTATATCCTTTTTTATACTTACTATCTCTTTGTTAAAGTTCTCATTGAGATCACTGAATTTTTTTTTTTTTTTTTTAAGATTCATTTTATTGTTTTTCACGGAGAGAGGCAGAGAGAAGAGGGAGGGCCCAGAGCAGCCTCCATAGTTGAACTTCATCAGTTTTCGACATGGTTTCGGTATACACAGGGAGGTGGGAGGCCGCACAGGGCAGGAACTAAGCTGGGGGCCTCCTGCATGGGAGGTATGCCCCCTCAAGCCAGGGGCCGAACCAGGGAGGGAGGGTACAAAAAATCTAACTGAGGGTGTCCCGCGTGGGAAGGACACCCCAATTCAGCATATGGATCCACATGGGCCGGGGTCAGGATTTGATCCTTGGTCCCTGGGGCTACAAAGCAAGTACTCAACCCGCTGAGCCATCCAGGCTTGCCCTGAATATTCTTATAACCATTGTTTTGACCTCTGTATCTGGTAGATCACTTGCCTATATTTCATTTAGTTCTTTTTCTGGTGTTTTCTCCTCTTCTTCCATTTGTGATATGTTTCTTTGTCTCATTTTGACTGCCTCTCTGTTTCTATGTATTAAGTATATCCGCTACATCGCCCACTCTTGGCAGGGTGACTTTATATAGTATTGTCCTCTGCAGCCCAGTGGTACAATTTCTCTAATCGCTCCTCACTTCTCAGGAGGGACCTCTACAATCAAGATATCCTCCCAAGGCTCAACCACCACACATGGGTGTGAGGCCACCAGTCTGCATCTTTGTTCTTCCTACCAGTCTCAATGTGGCCTCTTCTTTAAGTCCTTCATTATAGGACTTCTGTTCAGCTAATCTTCAAATGGTTCTTCAGATTGGCTGTTTTTTAATTTAGTTGTGATTCTGATGTGATCATGGAAGTAGGTGAGCACAGCTTTTTCCTTCTCTACTATCTTGACCAGAACTCTAAAATATTCACTGCTGACACCTGCTGCCTTGGCAATTGAGGACCCCTGCAATCTTTACCAATGCTTACCAATCGATCACATTTTTTAATCCAGTGAATATACTAAATCTGTGAATTACAGTATTTAGTAAGCAACTAACATGAATTCAATCCCATAAGTATTTTATAATATCAAAATAACAGACATCTGCATTACAGTATTTGCTTTTAAGGACCTTATTGAAAAGTAGGCAAGACATATATGAAACAATTAATGGACAACAGACAAATATATTGGGAAGCTGGGAAAAAGGGTCTGGGATATGATAGTGGGGGAAGGGGAAAGTAAGTGAGTCTTATTTGATGTGTATAATTTCAGTTGTCATATACCAACGGAAGTGGTCTGTGCCAATTAAAAAAAAACTGGTCAGAAACATATAATCAAATCCATAGTTTTAAAGTTATTAGCTTTTTCAATAAGTATCTACTGGAAGAATTACTGAATTCATGTTCAAGCTACAAAGACATATACTTTAGAGATACATGAAAAAAGTTAAATAATAAATAAAATGATCATATAGTTATAACTCACCATTTCATACTTCAAATATATGATAGTATGGAAAAAGAAGAGTTTAATGTAGCTTGGATGGTCATGAAAAGGCTTTTTAAAAAGTGTAATTCAATGTGGATCCCCAAGAAATGGTAGAATTCAAAGGGAAATGAACTGGTCACTCCAGCGAAAGTCTGGATATAGAAATATCAGGCATAATTAAGGAGTAGAAAGCAAGAAAATAGACTAAAAATATAAGTCAAAGAGTATGAGAACACATTATTAATAGTAAACAGAATAGAAATTTACTGTGAAAGAAAATACTGGGGTAATGGTTTCAGAATTTATCCTAGAGGCAGAAAAGAGCAATTAAAGATTTCTCAATGAAGAGGATAAACCAGGATTAATGTCAATACTGTATCATGAGCACCAGCCCAGACATGGCCACGCTGTGCTCTCCAAGCCATTCCCTGAATTCCCTGTATTCCTCTAGTCATCTGCAGTCACGCTATGGGCAGTTGTAAGAGACAGGTTGCAGGTGTTAGAGGTGCTATTTTCACAGCTGTATTCTCAGCTCATCATTCTGTTTAAAGCACATGTTCTCAGAAAATAGTTTGAAATACTGAGCTTTAGCCCTCCACTCTGGGGTGGGGCCCCTAAATGTGGGAAGAAACACTACCTACAAACTAGCATCTGAGGAAATCCTGGATTAAAGAATAGGAGCACATGGGAAGTAAAACAAAAACAAAAACAAACAAAAACCCAGGAGCATCAGTTACTCTTATCCTCTTTCAGTCGAGGATAGGTTTTCTTTAGCAGCCTGCATCAAATAGGAAGCTGGTATAAAGCATTTGCTGCAGAAACTTGGCCTCTCGTTCTCAGGCACACCACACACCCTGATCTCTCATTTATTCCAAAGGAATAGAAAATGTGAGACAAGAGATTGAGCCCAAGCACCTAAAAGGGTTCAAATGTTCTGCCCACAAAAAGACAATTCAGTTTTGAAATCTCAATAAATGAGGATATAAAAGCCTATAAAAGCCACTTAGGTTACCTATATCTTTCTGGCTATCCTTTATTCCAGGCCCCTCTTTATCAAACCTCTCCAGTTTGCTTGCTCTTCTCTCTGACTGACTTGCCCGTTTGGATCTGGAGTACTTAGAGGGCTTCACAAGCCTGTAGGAGGATATCTTGTGGTCACTTTGTATGGCATGAACCACAATAGTATCACTTTGCAATGAATCAAGAAATCTGAAAAAAAACAAAAGTATTTGCAACAGTCACCACTTAAATCATTTAATTACACCATTTTAATCAGTCTACATGATGATTAGGTAATAAATAAGACCACAATACCCTACGCTTATAAATAATATTGTATCACACTGGATCCAAAATTTAACCATGCGTATACCAACAAGTATGTGATGGAAGTTGGATAGGACTTGGTTAAAGAGCAATTAGAATTTTCTTTTCAATGAAAATACTAAACAACTCATTATTAATTAATATAATACCACTGCTTTGCTAATATCTAGAAAAATAAAAAAAAATTCAGGCAGACTATAGTTTGATGGATTATATCAAATTCTGAAAAAACATAATCTACCTCCCTATGTATTATCTTATATTATATATATATAATAGAGAAAAGATAATAGGAAGGTGGATGTATATCATATTACCCTATTTACCTTTATAAAAAACATTAAGCTCCCGAATTCATGCTACTCTCTAGTCCCCATTATCATATATCCTACATATCCTATCTTTTAGAATTTTGTCACCAGTTAAATTGTTGCTGGTGTTTTGGCACTGGTTCACAATTATTCCCCCATCTTTTAATTTTAGAATTTAATTCATTTATGTATACAACAATTATTCCTAGCAAGTTTGCTTTTCTTACTATTTATCTAACTCAATCCTTTTAATTCTATTTCTCTTTTTAAAATGGCTTATTGGAATGCCAGGATAGCTAAACAAGTTGAGCGCTTGCCTTGCAACCACGAGGTCCCATAACCGAATCTTGGCCCTGGCCCTGGCCCATGCAAACCCACATGCTGAACTGCAGTGCACAATTGGTAACCCCCAGGATTATGGCAAAGTTTCTTGGCTCCCACAAGGGAGGCCCCCAGTTTGGTTCTGCCCCTTGGGGACCCACATTCACCTGTGTGGAATGAAACTGTCCCAAAACTAATGATGTACAACTATGGAGACTGCTCTGGGCCCTCCCACTTCTCTCTGTCTCTCATACCTGCTCTCAAACAATAAATCTTTTTTAAAAAATGGCTTACTATTTCTTTTTAATTTTCCCTTTTTTTCTCATAGCATAATATCTCATCTCTATAAGACTTATTCTCTTTATCTTCATGTCTTTAAATTTTAGTCTTTATACAAGACCCAAATAACAGGAAGAAAAATATGAATGGGTTTTGATCGCATCAAAATTTAAAACTTTTGCATAGTTAGAAAAATATGAACAAAATTTAAGGCACATGGCAGAGAAGGAGACAGCATTTACAATATGTAACTAAAAGGCAAATACAGAAATAGAAGCTAAAACTAAAAAGGCGGGTGGTGGTGGAAATAAACAGAATGCAAAGAAAAATGAACAAGAATTCTAATTGGGCAATTCTAGGAATAAAAATAAATAAACTATAAACATATGAAAAGAAATACTGAACCTCACCAATAATCAAAAGAATGCAAATTATTCAATCAAGAGTTATATGGCCTATTAGATTGGTAAAATAAAAACAGTGATAATACCCAGTATTATTCAAAGATACAACTTTATCCTCTTTACCACTGTAATCAGATAGCGTCTTTGATCCTTCCATATGTTTATTGAAGACATGAAGCTATAAAGTGTTTAGAGTCCTGAACCAGGAAACAAGTATTTGAAGGCAAGGAGAGTGGCAAGGAAGAGGTTCTACCTGGAGAAGAGAATGATGGGCAAATTGGGTGCC
Source organism: Craseonycteris thonglongyai (assembly GCA_004027555.1). Classification (NCBI taxonomy): domain Eukaryota; kingdom Metazoa; phylum Chordata; class Mammalia; order Chiroptera; family Craseonycteridae; genus Craseonycteris; species Craseonycteris thonglongyai. The sequence goes on from PVKE010038713.1 coordinate 10,635, forward strand.
CTAAAGCTATGGGCACTTGTTTCCTGCTTCCGACAGCAACTGGGGAAATGCTCAGTCTCAAAAGTGATGGCTGCAAGTGTGCTGGATTCTGAGAACTGGGCCTTTTAGCCTCCCTGCAGACTGCTCCAGCAGAGCACAGACACATGGAGTGAAAGAACTGAAAGAAGCAGGCAGGCGGCGACAATGAGCCTCAGTGGTATGAAGACTGACTTTCCTGTCCGCCTGGTGGAATAGGAGCTCACAGTCAAATTTAATTAAAAAAAATAAGAATAGCAATATTGCTCATAAACCTGAGTTTCTGAGTTAAGATTCATACTTGCCACTCACCTACACACACACACACACATGTACACACACACACATTTTCATGAATATTTATCAAAGCCAAGCATATCTTGGTGGGTACCAATCTAGATATAATTTAGAAATCTAAATATTCACATATTATTCAAGAATTCAAATATTCAGGGATTTAATGTCAGGTAACTTCAGTGACAATAATTCACAGGGCAGAGCACCCGAGAGGAGACCGCTAACAGAGAGGGAGTTCTGGAGATCTGCAGAGGGCTCCCTTCCAGCCTTCAGGTAAGTCCTGATCAGCACACACACAGAAGCCGACCTGAGACTGAGGAAAGAAATGTCAGAAGGGCACAGCTAGAATAATCCCAAGACCCTGCCCCCCACTACCCAAGTTGGAATAGCATGTGCTCTCACAAGCCTCACAATACATGAGACATCAAATAGAGTACTTATCAGGATTTTATCTTAGTTGTGGGAAGAAATTAGCTCTAGACTTAAGGCTGCCTAATCCTACCTAACAAGGATTAAAAGCAAGCCTCAAACAAACAAACAAACAAAATCAAATTATTTTTAAGTAAACTAAATCCCAGAACAAGATAAAAAACATTTAACAGTATATAAAACACACCCAGCATCCACAATGTCAAATTCATAATGTCTGGCATCCAATAAACTGTTTTGAGGCAGGTCAAATAGCCAAAACATGTGACCCAAAGTAAGGAGGAAAATATTAATTAATAGAAACAAACCCAGAAATGACACAGATGATTTAACTAGCAGAGATGGACATTAAAGTGGTTATTATATTTTATATATTCAAAAAGGCTGAAAAAAGCATGAGCACAATAAGGTGAGTAAAATCCACACCTATCATACTAGGCAGTCAATAAATATTATTAGTCAATAAATAATGACTAATAATAAATTCATAGAAATATATTATTTTAGATATATGGTTGAAACCACTAGAAGAAATACTAAAGTTGATTCTTTTCAAGATATATCATGTTTATGAACTTAAAACCTTAATACTTTTAAATGCCTATTATGTCTAAGTTGGCCTATAGAGTAATTCCAATCAAAATCTTTGGAGCATTTTCTTTTGGTGAAAATTGACATGTTTATTCTATGCAAAAAAACAAAAAAGCAAAAACAATAACTTAATACTGAGAATAAAGAACAAAGTTGGAGGATTTACAATATCAGATATCATGAATGATTAAGATAATGTGATACTAGCAAAAAGATAGATAGGCTAATGGAATAAAATGAAGAGTTCAGCAATAGAACCACATATACATATGGCTACCTGATTTATGACAAAAATATCACTATAATCTAGTAGGGAAAGGATTATTTTTCAGAAAAATGATACTAGGTCAACCAGATATCTATATAGAGACAAATGACACTTAATCTTTATTTTACATCACCCACAAAAATTATTCAAGATAGATAATGGCAAAACAATAGAGCTTCTAGAAGAAAACATAGAACTATTTTATGAATTGGGGATAGACAAAGATTCCTTAACTACAATATAAAAGCACTAACTATAAGAGTAAAAATACTGATAAATTGAAAAAACTGATTAACTGAATTTCATTGAAATTTAAAACTTCTGTTCAAAAAATATATATATAAGGAGAATGAGAAGACAATCCAGACTACAGCAAGAAGCTTTATATGCATACACACACACATATATGTTTCATATTTATATGTGTGTAACATGTATCATATATATGACAAAGGACTCATATCCAGAATATATAATAATTCCTACAACCCAGTTTTCAAAATGAACAAAAGATGTGAACAAACACCTAACAAAAGGGAGTATACAAATAACCAGGCAAAGGGGGTGAGATATTACTACAGAATGGCTGAAATCTTTTTAAAGATTTATTTTTATTGTTTTTGACAGAGAGAGAGAGAGAGAGAGAGAAGGGAGAGGGCCCCAGAGCAGTCTCCATAGTTGTACATCATTAGTTTTCTATGTAGCTTCATTCCACAGGTGGGGGAGGGGCTATGCAGGGCAGGAACCACGCAAGGGCCTCACCCCAGTGAGAACCAAACTGGGGCAAACCCCTGTTCAGCATATGGGTCCTAATGAGCCAGGGCTGGGATTTGATCCTTGGACCTTGGGGCTGCAAGACAAGAGCTCAACCCACTGAGCCATCCCAGCATCCCCAGAATGGCTGAAATTTAAAGAACTGACAATACCAAGTGGTGAAAAGCAGTGGGTTTAATTGTATCCCCCCCACAAAAGATGAAGTTCTAACCCCAAGTATCTCACAATATAATCTTATCTTGAAATAGGCTCTTGACAGAGATAATTAAGTTGAAATGAGATCATTAGAGTGGGTCCCAACATAACTGGTAGCCTTATAAAAAGAAATTTGTATTATACCTACACAAAGGGAAGATTATGTAAAGAGACACAGAGAGTACACCATGTGAAGGCAAATATGTCTAGTTAAAAACATGCACAAGAATGTTCATTGCCCCATTATTCATAGTAGCCAAAATACAGAAGAAATAATTCAACTATTTATCAACAGGTAAATGGATAAGTAAATTATGGTATAACCATTTAATAGAATATTACAAAGAAAAAAAAAAATGAACTACCACTACCTGCAACTACATGGATGACCCTAGGCTCAATTGATACTAAATACAGAAGCTAGATCCAAAAAGTTCATCCTGCAGCATTTCATTTATATGAAGTTCACAGACAAAACTAATCTATGGTGATAAACATTCTTTAAAGAGTAAATTCTTACTGGGAGGACTTAAGAGAACTTTCTGGAGTGCTATAAATGTTCTTAATTTGGATAGTAGATATGTGTGTTTATACATCTGTAAAAGCTTATGAAGCTGTTTAATTAAGATTTATGCATTTTACTATAAATTGTATCTCAAAAAACAAAGAAAAGTAATTTTTCCCTGAGAAGTCAAATTGGTACATAAGGATTGGACAGGAAGTTGTCTTTTATTATAAGTCCTTTGGTCATATTTTATTTTTGATTTTTAATGTGTACATGTTGTTGTATTAATTAGATTAAAATAATTTTTCAAAAACAGAAAGTGAATGTATATTACAAAATTTGGTCTGTAAAATTTTATTGGTTTATAAAAAATCTCAGATTTATACTAGGAAGGATTGAACAGAGAGCTCAGGAAGATATCAGTAGGAATAACAAGAAGATTTCTAGAGATTTCAAGAGTCAGTGCATACTTATCTGGCCACGTCAATTATGCCATTGTCAACTACTTTATTCAATTATATGCTCTCAAACACATTAACTTGCAAGAAATATAGATCCTACCTATTCTGTAGCTTCATTAGGCCAAGGTGATGTTTCTCTTTCTCCCAAGCTAATTCCTTTTCCAGTTGTTTAATATTATAAACTGTTTTTCTGTTCATCTCAGCACGAATTTTGGAATCTAGGTCAAAGTCCTGCAGATAGGTAGATTTGTTGAACAAAATGGATACTTTTATCAATGTACTTTATCAATCTTATTTCAAACATAAACAGACGTTTAAGTTTTGTCCTCTATTATGAAATGAGCAGTGTCATAATTCTTTCCCAAATATCATAAACTCTATTCTAGAATGAAATAACATACTTTTGCTTCCACTTCCACAAAATATGGAAAAAAGTTCTCAGAAATAGTTAAAATAATACAAATAACGTTACATATTAAAAGATTTTTCTCACAATAAAAATAATAAACGCTGGCAATGCCAGGATGGCTCAGCAGGTTGAGCACTTGCCTTGCAACCACGAGGTCTGGAGTTTAATTCCCTGCCCCGGCCTGTCCAAACCCATATGCTGAACTGCAGCACAACCGGTAACCACCAGAATGGTGGAGAAAGTTGTCATCTCCATGTAGGAGGCCCCCAGTTGGATTTCTTTTTTTTTTTTTATTGTTGTTTTGACAGAGAGAGAGAGAGAGAGAGAGAGATACAGACACAGAGAGAGAACTGAGCTGGGGAAACTTCCTAGTTCAGCATATGGGTCCCCACAGGCCGGGGCCGGGATTTGATCTCTGGTCCACGGTGCAGCAAAGTGAGCACCTAACCCACTGAGCCACCCTGGTTTCCCCCCAGTTTGATTTCTGCCCCTTCCACCTTCTCTCTCTCTCTCCCATCTCAAATAAAATAAATCTTTAATAATAATAATAAATGCTAATAGAATATTCAAAGAGTACACAAGATTTAAGAAAATACTCTTTTCACCCCAAAGCAACTATTATAATACATAACCAGCAGGGCACAGTGTAGAAGTTCATGGCAGTTGATCATTAGCTGAACATCCCCTCCCATGAAACCCTAACCAAGAAAGACAGCAAAGTCTTTGTTATCTTCACATCACAAGTTTTGGTTACATG
>PVKE010038714.1:0-15327 GCA_004027555.1 Craseonycteris thonglongyai
AGTGCATAGTTATTTCTATTTTACTTTTTGACAGATAGAGAGAGAGACAGAGACAGAGACAGTTAGAGAACCGAACTGTGGGAACTCCCCAGTTCAGCACGTGGGTCCTGCCTGGGCCGGAGCCGGGATTCGATCCTCGGTCCTCATGGCCTCAAAGCGAGCGCTCAACCCGCTGAGCCGTCCCGGCTTTCCCCCTGAGGACATTTTAAAATCCTTTCTATAGCCTAATAGGGAAAGAGGTGAAACTGTCTAGGATACTTTGAATCAGCACTTCCCAATCATTGTGGGAAGGCAACTATGACATAGCAGGAGGAGCACTGGAATTGCAGTCTAAGGCACGAGGTTCACATTGAGAATATTTTCTTTACCAACTGTGCAAGTTGTTATAAAGAGTATTTTACATATTTGGGGTATTGTTATATCAGGACATATTGCTGTATTGTAAAGTACTCATTCATCTATATTGCAAAAAGTTTTTCTCTTCAACTTTGATTCCTTTTTCCATAATTCTTTGGAGACTTTTTTCTGTAGGTCATAGCAGTTAAAGCATGACCCTGGAAGCTAGAGAGATCTGATGTTGAATCTTGGTTTAACATCTTATTGTCTGGTTATGACTAGTTATTTAACTTCCCTAAGCCTCAGTTTTCTTATCTGTAAAGTGGGGATAATGTTACCAACCTTAGGAAGTTATTTTGGGGTTTGAACAACAAAATGCAAGTAAGGCACTTGCCAGAGTACTTGGAAAACTGTGTTTTTATTTCTCTTTTAATGCCATTCTTTTATTCCTCCCAATTTATCTCATCATCTAAGATAAATATAAATATATATCATCCTTCTCGGGATATGCTGGCTTTTACAAATGAATTTAGACGCTATATTTTAGATATTTTTCTGTCCACTGTGGAGGAGGGATGTAGTTGAACTTGAGCTCACTTCAGAGATCCAGATCTGTAGATGAGTGAAACCTGATGATCCTGTATTTCATTTTTTTCTTATAACGAGGTTTGTCTCTGATGAACATTTCCCCTTCTCTGATTCCTACAGGGCTGGGAGGATGGAATGCTGGGCATGAAAAAAGGTGGCAAGCGGTTGCTTGTTATCCCTCCAGCCTGTGCTGCTGGCTCTGACGGGGTAATAGGATGTACTAAATCAATGGAGCTGCAGGTGTTTGAGGTGGAGATTAGGCGGGTGAGTGAAATTGTGCTGTGTTGTGTTTGAGGAGTCCTTTTTGCTAGTTAAGATGAATGAATAAATAAGTATGTGTGAAAACCAGGTTCTAAAGACTTTTTTCTTTTTTTTTTTTTTAAGTAGAAATGATATAGTTAGAAAGAGTTTTGGTATTTAAAAACCAAGGTTTATGTCCTTGTCTCTCTGTTCAGAGTTTATGAGAGGTCATGACTGAACAAATCACTTCTCTACACTAACCTTTTAATTTTGTTCTTAAAATAGTGATTCCTGCTCAGTGTGCTTAGTACCTTTTGATTTAGTAATTCCATGGCTACAAATTTACTCTATCAGTATATTCACATAAGTATGTAAAGGTATCTATATATTGTTAGATATATAAATTATATAGTAGACATAGTTTTCTCCCTCTGCCACATTGTAATAGTAAAAAACTGAAAACAACAGTGTGTTCGTTATTAAGAGACTAAGTTATGATTTTTTCAGAGTAGATTTTTATATAGCTCTGAAAGAATACCCCACATATATTGTTAAGTAAAAGAGGGAAGTTGCAAAACAGTCTGGATAGTATGGTCTCGTGTGTGTGTGTGTGTGTATACACATATAAATATGTACACAAATATATTTACACAGTCATACATATGATGTGTGTGTTTTTACTATATATATGCCTATATATTCATAGAAAATTTCTGAAAGCATTGAAGGGAGTGATTCAAAGTGATTTCTGGAGAATGGAAATGGAGTTTAGAAACTTTTACTTTTTTACACTGTACCATTTAAAATTTTTGTCATGAATATGTGTAATTACTGTAGCAAAATTTGTAACAAATTGTAGTTAATTAAATTAATTCTATCCTTCCCCCCATACACCAGGAAAAACAAGAACCTCTTTGCCTACACTTGTTTTTTTTTAAGATTTATATTTATTGTTCTTGACAGAGAGAGAGACAGAGAGAAGGGGGAGGGCCCAGAGCAGTCTCCATAGTTGTATGTCATTAGTTTTTGATATAGTTTTACTCCACAGCGGGGCATGAGGCTGCACAGTGCAAGAACTGGGCCAGGGGCCTCCTGCATGGGAGGCACGCCCCCATGAGCTGGAGGCCTCCTACATGGGAGGCACACCTGGGGCGGAGCTGAACTGGGGGCACATCCTAGCTCAGGATATGGGTCTGCATGGGCTGGGGCCAGGATATGATCCTAGGACCCCAGGGCTACAGTACAAGTGATCAACCCACTGAGCCATCCCGGCATCCCCTGCTTTATAGTGTTTTAGGTCCAAATGCAATAGTGTTTGTGACCATGACCTGTAACATACAACACAAATAATATTAAGGTCATCTTTTTTTAAAGATTTATTTTATTGTTTGAGAGGTGAGAGAGAGAGAGAAGGAAGAAGGGTCCAGAACATTCTCTATAGTTGTACATCATTAGTTGGGACATAGTTTCATTCCACATAGGTGGGTGTGGGGCTCTGCGGGGTGGGAACCCAATTGGGGGGGGCCTCCTGCATGGAAGGCGAGAACCTTCACCACCATCATGGTGGTTCCCAGTTACACCACAGTTCAGCACATGGGTTTGCATGGGCTGGGATTCGATCCCTGGATCTTGTAGTTGCAAGGCAAGTGCTCACCCTGCTCAGCTGTCCTGGCATTCCTATGATTATCTTTATTGAGGCTATTATTCTTGCTATACCAGAGAAAGGATATGCTTTTCTTCTCTATGACTTTTTTTTTTTTTTTTTTAAGATTTATTTATTGTTTTTGACAGAGAGAGAGAGAGATACAGTCAGAGACAGAGAGAAAGGGGAGGGCCCAGAACAGTCTCCATAGTTGCACATCATTGGTTTTTCCACATAGTTTCATTCCACAGGTGGACGTGGGGCTGCACAGGGCAGGAACTGGGCCTGGTCTCGCCCTGGTGAGAACTGAACTGGGGGCACTCCCCAGTTCAGCATATGGGTCCACATGGGCGGGGGCCGGGATTTGATCACAGTCCCTAGGGCTGTGATCCTCGGTCCCTGGGGCTGCAAAGTGAGTGCCTAACCCACTGAGCCATCCTGGCTTCCCTCTATGACTTTCTTAACTGGATATCCTTTTCTCTGCTGGGTCATCTCAGCCCTCTTCCACTGACATGCGTTCAGCTGCCTTGTTCACAGATGTCATGTTCTCTCAGTTTTTCTTTGAAGAAATCATGGCTAGTGATAGATAACAAATTAATTCATATCCATCAAGACTGGCAATTTTGTAAATATAAGAAAAAATTTTGCGAGTGATCAAACTATTGCAAATTGATATGCTTATTAAATTGACAAGGCTGATACAGAGTGATTATGCCCAGTGTGACATGAGTGTTGAGAAAGATTTATACACTGCTGGGAGTTTTATACTTTGGAAATATTTAAGATTATGGGCAAAGATATAGATGTAAAGCTATTCATAGTATTGTTTATGACAGGAAAAATTAGAAAGAAAGTGAATGGCCAACAGCTAGGATTGGTGAAAAATACATTTTATAACAGCATAGATATGACTCCTGTTTCCAAAATCCTTTGGAGATTTTTTTTTTTTTTTTTTTTTTTTGGTGGATATGACTCTTGAAATTAGACATACTCTTCAGGAGTTAAAAATGATATTGGGGAAGACGGGATGGCTCAGTGGGTTAAGCGCTCACTTTGCAGCACCGAGGACCAAGGATCGAATCCCGCACCGGCCCTGGCGGACCCATGTGCTGAACTGGGGAGTTTTCCCAGTTCAGTTCTCGTTCTCTTTCTCTCTCTCTCTCTCTCTCTCTGTCAAAAACAATAAAAAATACTATAAAAAAAAAACAAAAAAACCCACAAAAAAACTTAAAAAAAAAAAAAAAGATATTGTAGGTCAATAATTAGTAACATGGAAATATGTTAATATATCCAAGAGCAGGGAAAAGCAGATTATAAAACAGTATGGCCCTATTTTTTTTTAAAACTACACACACACACACACACACACACACACACACAGATAATATAAATGTGAAAAACTGCACCCAAAATTCTTACAGTGTTATTGCTTAGTAGTTGGATTGCAGGTGATTCTTACCCTTTTTATTGCTTATCTATATTTTCTGATTTGCCTACAATGAACCTGTAATGACATGTATAATGAAGAAAAAGTAAAGTGCAAGGAGGATGGAAGAGGAAGGGTGCTTTTTTGGTGGCCTGTCCACCTGTGGACTCTTTCCCTAGGTGAAGTTTGCCAGAGATTCTGGCTCTGACGGGCACAGTGTCGGTTCCCAGGATCCTGTGGCTCCTCCCACACCCAGTGCTGACAGCCTCCCTGCTGAGCCTGTTGTGCCACCACCCACATCAGTGCCTTTCAAATCAGGGTGAGATGCTGATGGCATATCAAGCTCTCTTATTGTCTGTGAAAATTATTCTTAGAGGGGTTCAGAAATATGGATATAGTTGAAAACTAAAAAATATATTTTAAATAACCGGAAAAAATGAAATGAGGGAAATGGGGAAAATACATCACATTTTTCTGACAAAGGATTAATATGCATTAGTCTGTAAAAGTACTAACTCAGCTATTTAAGAATACCTGCCAAACTCTGGAAGAAAGTTGGGCAAAAGGCATAATCACAAAATATTTACCCAAGGAAAAAAATGTAGATCATAAGCATTTGGATGGAAAATTATTCATCTTCACTAGCTTTCAGAGATTATGCAAACTGTAGAGTTAAAATTCTGTTTTATAGCTATTAAATTAGCAGACATTTCCAAAAACATTTTGTTTATCTAGTATAATCTGGACTCATGATTAGGAATTTTATTTTCATCTCTGGATATGTTCTGCTTGCTTTCAGGGAGCTGGCTCTTCATTCCAGATCTAACTCTCTCAGTGAACAGCTTACAATAAATACAGTAAGTATGTACAAGTCTTTCTACATCACCCCTGGTTTTCTGAAAATGTTTCATATGCCTGGGGTATGGTAGGTAGAGAAAAAAAATGTTGAGAACTGTAGATTTGCATAGAAATCAGTTGTTAGTTTATTTATTTCCCCTCCCTTGGGAATCAGTATAAATTCTCCGGGGCTTTTACATAGATAGACCTGGGTTAAAATCTTTATTCTTAGCATATGGACTTGAGAAAATTATTTAACTTCTCTGATCCTAAGCTTCTTCATTATTAAAATAGAAATTATTCTCATAGCCCCCTTATAGGATTCTTATAAGGACTAGAGATATGTTTATAAAACACTAAGCTCAGAACCTGCTTACAGAATGTCTTCAATAAGCTCTTGAGATTTTTATGAAGTTTAAATGAAATAATGGCTATGGAGTTTTTTGTATTGTATCTGGCATATTGTAAAAGCTCAGTTAACATTAGCTGTTATTGTTGTAATAGTGCTAACATTACATATCTTCATACTTTCATTCTCTCAGAGGAATTCTGCACTAATTCACCAGCTATAAGACTTTAGGTAGGTCACTGGGCCTCTTTGTTTCCCCAGCTGTAAGATGAGAAGACCAGCACAATGTCATGGCAGAATTTGGATTTGGATGTCTTGATGAGGATTACAGTATAGTTTACAGCCAACCTGTCTGGTCTGTGAAGGCATCTGAATTTGCTACATGTAGATGAGATGATAGCTAAAGTATTATACTTCAGGTTCTAAAGCCTGTGGCCTTCACCTATCACATTGGGAAACAGGATAATTGTATGGAGTGAGATTGATAAGTAATTTCTCTCCAACACTAGTTTACTCATTTATATTCAACCCAAACCAGAAATTATTCAGCAAATAATTGATCTGATATGTGTAAAAAGTGATCTCCTAAATGCAGAAGGTTAAGCCAAAGAATCAGAAGAAAATTAAAAAACAATTATAATTTCAGATCTTTGAATAGCCACAACACAAACAAAAAAAATCTGTCCACTTGCTTGTTTTACTTTCTAGACACACATACTTTTGTCACCTATTTCTAAGCTTCAGTGACTTATGGTAGACTACTGGTCTCCAGCCTTTTTCTTTTCTTTTTTTATAGTTGTTTTTTTTCCAATTGAGGCAAAATTTACGTAGCATACAATTAACCATCTTTTGTTTGTTTTTACACTTACATTTTTTTAAATTTTATTTTTGAATGGGTCATGACATTCATATGGTATAATTATCAAAACAATATAAAAAAATATACATTGAGAAGATTCGCTCCCACCACTGTCCCCATCTACCTCATTCCAATGTTTCTTTATGCATATGTAAGCAAACAGGAATGTATACTTTATTTCTCCCCCTTCTTTCACAAAAAATAGTATACCAGATATATTATCTACCTTGCTTTTTATATGTAACAATATCTTTCCATGTCAGTATATAAAATATTCTCATTCTTATTTTGTCCCTAGATCATAATATTCCATTGTATGGGTATGGTTATATAATTAGTCCTCTCTTAATGGATCCAACCTTTTTTGATTATGTGTCTCAGTTAATAAAAAGTGAGCACATACTCCCAGTCTGTCTATTTACAAATTGTATATATATGGTACTATCAACCCCTGTAACTAGGTTTGATGTCTTGTGACTGTAGGTTAAAAGTAATTTTAAAATAGAGGTCATGATTATTTCTTTATATACCAACTCAGTAGATCACCTTTTGCACCCTCAGAAGTATGTACTCTCCACTCTGAAAGCTGTACTTTGAACAAGTTAATGGATACACAGGCTTATAGTACAGGTGCTAGTGTGTGGTCAGTGTGACTGCACTGGTATGTAGTGTGTAGTCAATGCCAAGTCAGAGTTAGATGAACAAGAGTTTAGAAGAGCCCTTGTTTCCTTCTCTCCCCAAACCACTTCTGAATATCTATCTACTGAATTGCTCCCAGGCTTTTGAGAGGTAGTGTCATGTAAAATGCATCCCTCCCTTAATCTATACTTTAGTTTTTGATCTGTAAAATGAGAATAATTATGCCTGATGGGAGACTTAACTGAAATGAATTGATACATATGAAACTATTTTGTCCATTCGAAACATATTGGGAATTATTTTTACTGCTAGTATATATATGACCCATGTGTGCTTCTAGGCGAGAAAACGTTCTCATTTTCTAGAAGAAATGGTTTCAGATAGATATGGCAGGGGGACTTGTTGGATGTGATACAAGAGCCAAAGAGATAGAGCCGACTAAAGGTAATGAACCATGATTACAGTGATTGTTATGACTTTCTTCTCTTTTTAGAATCCTGATACGGTCAAGGCCAAGTTGATCTCTCGGATGGCTAAAATGGGCCAGCCCATGCTTCCCATCCTGCCACCACAGGTGGATTCCAATGATTCAGAAGTTGAAGTATGTTCCCCTGGCTGTGTTAGAATGAGTAGTGTAGACGTTACTATCTTCTGTTCCTTTGATATTGTTCTTTCTGCCTCTAACCCAGAATCATTATTTAAAGAGCTTATATTCAAAATGATACAGGTTGGTATTAATACATGTGTTTCTACTATGATTAGCACTTCCTCTGAGACATAGAACAATTTCATATATCTATCACAAGAATTGGGCAGTTTTAAGTAGGTAATTTAATCTTCTACTGGAAGAAACTGTGTGTCAGTAAATATCACTCTTTAGGCATCATGATGCCTAACCCATGAAAGATATTCAACTCATTTGTTGATTGAGTGGTTAGGGACCCTTGGGAATGTTAGTTTTCCCACTAATGTTACCTATTACTAAAGATCATACTGTTCTGTCCTTTGGCATTGTATGTGGTGTGATTTATTTATTTATTTTTTGAAGTTCAAAAATTTTATTGCAGTGAAATCAGTTTTTTCCTTTTGACTTTATGCTTAGAGAGCATTTCCACTTTGAAATATAAGCATCACTTGTGTTTTTAAAAAATGTTTATTTTATATTTAGGTCTAAAATTTTTATCCATCTGGAATTGGATGTATGATATAAAGTAACTTAACTCTTTTCTGTTGGTTAGTTCCCTATTGAATAAAACCATCCTTTGTCAATTGAATTGAAATGCTTAATAGAGATCGAGTTTTAGGATTCTTTCACTTAGATGTAAAACAGAGTAAACATCATACTCCTAAGAAAAACTTTTCCAAAATAAGCATTTTTCACAGTTTCGTTTTGTTTCTTGGAAAAGCTCTAAGTAGATTTAACATTTAAAGGAGGATGGGATTTCTGTGGCCTGTTCTTATAGGATTGATTTTTATCTGTACTCTGGAAATGAAATTTGGATAATATTCTTATAAAAAATTTTAAGTGCCATTTATGCTTTGTAGAATAATTTAAATTATAAGAAGGAAAAAGTATATTTAACAAAAAGGGCATCCTTTTTTATATATTGCTTTGTAACCTGTTTTTAACTTGATGTCATATCATGAACATTTATGTTAATATCAGTAATATAAATAATATAAATACATAAAGCAAAGCATTTTTATCTTGAGAGGTAACCCAGTACTCTGTTGTATTGATTTAATCATAATTTCTTTCACTTTATTTTAGACATTTAGATTAATTTAGAGCTATAGTGATATACAACGGGGATGCTTTTCCAGAAATGCATGATTCTGAGAATATCAGGGACAAGAGGAAATTTCAAAGTAAAAGAATGTTAATCTGGAAACTATCTAATTGTTACCAATCAATGTCACCCCAATAAATTTAACAGTAAAATTAAAAAATAAATAATAAAAAAATAAAAAGACAGGTTAAAAAAAAGAATGTTAAAGAGATTTTAGCCTTTAAACTAGCATAGCAGATCCCGGGACTATATATTGTGCCTCAGGTTTTTCTTTTCCTTCTATAAATAAGGAAGATGTTCATAAGATAACTTTGTTTAGAGTTACAGTAGGGACCATCATTGCTTTGATTTTTATGAAAAGAAAGAATGAGAGAAAAACACTATAAAACTATATTATCCCAAAACATCATAGTAACAAAGTACAATGAATCCTACTTTTACCTGATTTTCATTGAGTGCCTTTGAGGTCAATGGAGATCATTTGGCATAAAAAAAGAGGCTGGCTTATTCCCTGGGTTTTCTTGCAAGAGATCCCTCTTCTGTGGGAATAGATTAGGTCACTCTTAAGGTAACTCCTGGTTTGGTAAATAATCCATTTTGGTAAATAATCCAGTCACTTTAGCAGCTTCAGAGAATAAAACAACAACTTAGAATAAGGAAATTATATGTAATTATTTGATATGACTTACAGGGAGGGAGAAGGGATCTTAAACTCTATTATAATAGAATGTTTTCACCCCACAGCCCACATCCTAAAACTCTTGTCTTCCTGCTTGCCTTTCCTTCCTCTTCTTTGCCTGGAAACCCTGTGTTGTACACAGATTTAGGGTGAACAGTCAGCCTCAGTCTTCAATTAAGGACTGATACGTAGTAACCAAAATGTCTGTGCCTGTTTCAGGAAGTGAATGCTCTGCGAGGAGCCGGGCAACCCATGGCGGCTCCATCCATCCAGCCCTCTCCTCAGCCAACCCATTCAGTGCTACCACAGATGACCTCACAAGGTAAGGAAGCTCTCTGAGGCTTTGGATTGGGTCAGCACCAAAGTTATCATCATTGTTCCTTAAATTGTTAGGCTCCATCATTTTAGTACTGAGAAATGGACTAGAGTGTAAAACTTGTCAGTTTGTCCCTGGGTAGGGCATTTTCAGACCTGGAGATGTATTTACTCTATTTGCTGTGTCCTCTGATGTGTTGCATTGTCAGTTTTGGAAATCTACACTCAGCTAATGAGCTGTTTCCCTCTGTGTAATTCTGCACTTCCTGTCATCTGATGGGATTATCAGTTTGAGTCATATGCCCCTAAGAACACCCACTTTTCTTCTACTGGTCCATTGCCAAGCCTTCAGTAGTATTGATTTCAGGACTTCAGGTGGTCAAGTCTGAAGCCTGACAGTGTAAGGTGCTAGTCTAGCCTTGTACCAAGATGCAAAGGTAAATAATGGTGAAAACTACTTGCTTTATCTTAGCACCTCAGCCACCTGTTTCTGGGCTCCCAACACCCACTGCTGCCTCAATGCAAGTTGCAGCCCTTGATTCCCACTCAGCTGTATCTGGAAATGCCCAGTCCTTTCAGGTAACAACATTTTAAAATCCTATCAGTTACAAACTATAATTTATTACGGTTCTAGTCAGTCTCTTCTTCCTGCACAGTTCATATAGTAGCAGCTCCCCCCAATCAGAGATTATAATTTTTCCCCTTCCTGAGTCACCACTTTTCATCTCTAGACCAATCAGAGGATTACCTTCCATGTGGGTTGTTGTAAAGATTAAAATGCAAGAACAAGCAAAACATCTGGTATAAGGCCTGGCACATAGTCAAGGCCCAATCCATGTTGTTTTCTTTTTTTTATACCCATGTCTAGCTGAGGGGTATATATTTACATCTTCTGTGTTATTTTCTATTAAATAGTTGATAGGCAAAGATTCTGCACTCTACTCAGTACAATAGTTGTAGTTTGAGAGTGGAGGCTGCGTAGAAAATAAAGCTGTTTTTATACCCAGCTGTCTAGTTATCCTCTAAAAGTAATCTCTTAAAGTAGGTTTATTTGGTTTTTATGAAAGGCAGTGGCAGCAGTCTGTCTGCATTTGATGACTGCCAAGATAGTGGACTCTTTCTTCTGCCCCAGTACATTTAATGGATGAGACATCCTCCCAGTGACAATGGGGCCTCACTTTCTTGGTGATTCTTAACGGAGGAGTGGGAGTGATGGGGGGGTGGGCTATGTCCCGTTAGAATGGGGTGTATCAGAATTGAGAAAAGTCCCACTTACCCTCTCTCCACTTTTTGACAGAGAATTACTATCGTATATAGACCAAGCTTGTCCAGCCTGCGGCCCACAGGCCACATGGGGCCCAGGGCAGCTTTGCATGCGGCCCAACATAAATTCATAAACTTTCTTAAAACGTTCTGAGATTTTTTTTGTGGTTCTTTTTTTTAGCTTATTAGCTGTCATTAGTGTTAGTGTATTTTATATGTGGCCCAAGACCATTCTTCTTCTAATGTGGCCCAAGGAAACCAAAAGGTTGGATAACTCTGCTATAGATTTTTTTTTTTTTTTTTTTTTTTTAGTATAATGAATGGGTAGTTATATCTGACCCTGAAAATGGGCTGGATTTCCTTAATTCAAGAGAGAATAATCATCATCATTAAAATGGTAGCTGCTGTTTATTGAACATTTAATGTCTGCCAGGCATTTAACTTACCAGCTGGTAGGAACTTTACCTATATATTATTTAGTTTACACAGTAACCCGAAGAAGTTGTATGATTATTTTCGTTTTTATAGTTGACGTGACTGAGGCTTAGGAAAATGAGAGCTCTTGGTTACACAGAGAAGCATTTGAATCTAGCAGGGGAGAGGCATTCTTTGGAAATTTGTGGATTTAGTTTGGTGTCTCAGTGAACACCTCTCCCTTTACCTCATTGGAAACTAAGCAGAGTTTTCTTAGTTTTAACATTTCTTAGATCATCAGTAAAACCATTGCTGGGGAATGAATTCCTACTTAATTAAATCATATCACCAGAGGACTGAGACATGATCTGAGACACCCTTCCCTCACTTCCTGGGTAGGACTTCAGTGACCGGGTACCACTGGGTTATGTAGCTATTAATAACACTCCTGCAGTTCTTGCCCAGTACCAAACCCTGATCTCATCCATCTTCAGCTTCAGTAAGTTTGAGTCTCTTACCAACTTTTGCACTTTATTCCATCAAAGACAAAATCGGGAAAAGACTGGCATGATTGTGCTATAAACCGGCGATAACTTGGCATTTTCTCAGCCCTATGCAGGTATGCCAGCCTACGCTTATCCCCAGACACCAGCCGTCACCTCGCAGCTGCAGCCTGTTCGGCCCTTGTACCCAGCACCGCTCTCTCACTCTCCCCATTTTCAAGGTAGGGAGTGATCCCTGCAGGTTCTCGTCTTCTGCTCTTGCTGTACTCTTTTCTCCCATCCCTTTTAAATGTTTACTCTAATAGATCTCTGCCCCTTTCTAATTTTCTTTCTTTAAACAGCTTTGTTGAGGTATCATTTACACACCATACAATTTACTCGTGTGAAGTGTGTAATTCAGTGTTTTAAAAATAAGTTGTGCAGCCATCACAACCAAATCCAATTTTAGAATAGGTCCATCATCCCCTCAGAAACCCTTATTCCACATTCTGGGTTTTGTTTCTTGTATTTTTTTTCCTGCCAGCCCTTTAAAATTCCTCTGTCAGAGTATTTCCATAGACTTTATAGAAAATACTAAAACATTGGAGGAAAGTGGGAGAAAGCATGATCAGTTCTTGTGGATGTTCAATCTCAAATGAAAGCTATTTTGTTAAAATTTTTTAATTATAAAAATTCTTTTATTAAAAAGGCAAACAACAGAAAAGGATGTAAAGTGAAAAATACTGTCCTCCGTCATTAAAATCCCTTGGCTATAGGAAACTGTTATAAACAGTTACTTGGGTAACTTTTCAGATATTTTATGCATGTACAAGTGTGGTTGTTTTGAATAAAAATACTAAACAAAATAAAATGTAAATAGCTGGGACGATGTCCTGCCTTCTTGTTCTGCAGCTTGTCTTTTGAATAGTAATTACCTTTGATATAAGGACAGTGGTAGGAAGAAGCAAATATATCCTCCAACATAATTTATGGTCCCTGAATGGTAAGGGTTTTCTGGATGCAGCCTTTGTCTGGAGGCCCTGCCTCTTTTCCTCCTAGGAAGCCATCAAATCTGTCATCTCTTTGTAGCCTCCCCCCTCCTCCCAAACACATAATTGTGTATATGTATCATCAAAGAGTTCATCTTGCTTTTCTCTCTGTTCCTTTTGTACCTTCTACATGGTACTTTTGTTTTTTTTCATTTAAAACACTCTGTTGTAATAATCTGTTTACATGTGAGTCTCTCTCCACCAGACTGGGGCAGGAACCATGTTTTGTTTTGTGCTGTGTCCCTGGTACCTGGTACAGTGCCTGCCATGCAGTTAGATGGATGGAGAAGGAATGAGTGGCTAGTGCTAAAGCAGACCAAAGTGGGCACTCTGTGCCCTGGACCAGACTGTACCCCTTGGTGCATTTTGCAGGAGCATAGCTTGGTTATTGATAGCTTTGAAGCCCCTTTGCTGTACATCTGCTGTACATCACCTAACAGTTTGACTCATCAGGATTTGCTAGGATTTGGAAATGTTAATTTTTTACTTTCCTCTGCTGAAAGAGCTATTGGTTTTCCTTGTATAGTATCCTCTGCTCCAGTTTCATTAAGTTTCTTTCTGACTTATTTCTGTTTAGGATCAGGTGACATGGCTTCATTTCTCATGACTGAAGCCCGACAGCATAACACTGAAATTCGAATTGCAGTCAGCAAAGTGGCTGATAAAATGGATCATCTCATGACTAAGGTGACTGAGTCAGGGTGGGGGCTCTGTTGAAAGTAGGGTACAAGCAGGGGGTACAAACAGGGAGCAACTAGGGCTATAAGTAGACTCTCTTTGTTTCCAGCATTCATAGTAGTTAGTATTTATTTCCCTAGAAGGATAGTTATTTTGAGATCCAGTTAGCAGAATAAAACTCTATCTTATATTAGAGATTGTCTCAGAAACTCACTAACACCCTCAAAAGAGTGGTTCTATTTTGGGTACATTATATTTCTCCATTTAAAAATTTCTCACTAAATCTTCCTGGCTTCATTTTTGTAGGTTGAAGAGTTACAGAAGCATAGTGGTGACAATTCCAGGCTCATTCCTAGCATGTCGGTTACAATGGAAACAAGCATGATTATGAGTAACATCCAGCGAATTATTCAGGTGAGAATGATTGGGAACAGAACACTCAGCTTGGAATTCTTGTTCCCGCTACCTCTCAAGATGCACTATCCTTTAAAATCTCCACTATGGAAATCAAGAGCATGTGATAAATCAGGGGTGTCCAAACTTTTGGCTTCCCTAGGCCATATTAGAAGAAGAAGTGTCTTGAGCCACACATAAAATACACTAGCAATAACAATAGCTGATGAGCTATTAAAAAAAAAGATCTCAGAATGTTTTAAGAAAGTTTATGAATTTGTATTGAGCCACATTCAAAGCTGTCCTGTGCTGCATGTGGCCCATGGGCTGCAGGTGGGACAAGTTTGTAATAAATGCTACAGAGAGTTGAGAAAATCGGGAAAATCCATTATGGCTTAATTTGGTCCAAGTGACTTATCACCATATAGCAGGAGGAAACTTTTTTTTTTACCATATTTCAGAATTTCACTTCATTTTATAGGCTTTTGATATGTTTAATCTGTTGGGCATAGTGATTTGAATCCATGAGGTACAATTTGATATGTTGTTTTAAGTGTTGTATCTACCATTTGGACTTAAGTTCTAGTTTTTTCATCCCTTGTCTATTGTGGCTGACTCCTAATGCCTCGATCGGTCAAGTTTCAGTAGTCTCAAAATATGTAACAATATAAATATAACAGTTCAATGCTGATTCCCTTTAATCTAGCACTTTTATTTTGAAAACTTGTTATACCTCCTATATTTTGAATTTAGGAAAATGAAAGATTGAAGCAAGAGATCCTTGAAAAGAGCAGTCGGATAGAAGAACAGAACGACAAGATCAGTGAACTAATTGAACGAAATCAGAGGTAATGACAGGTACGGGGCACTGGCTAAGTTGGACAAAAGGGTCTAATTTGTAATTGCCCAAGTGAGATAAACATGTGTGTTTAACCGTTTTAGTGCGACAGGCCGATACATTGGCTTTTGCATCTTGGGCGAAAAGTGCGGCTGGCTGACATATCAGCTCATACGTAGACCATAGTTAAATTACCCTTCGCATTTCTCGCTAGTACTGCTGGCAGAAGGTGGCACTAAGGGTTAAGGTAGTTTATCTGTATTTCTGCTATTTGTTTCCCGCCTGTCATGTGAATTATTGTTTGTTTTTTGAGAGGCATTTCAGTAGAAATAACTCAGCAGGTTGTGATGTAAGACTGACCTGTGTTTGGATAACACTCTACACCTCAGTTGCTACCTGGCTTTGGGCATTTTATTTATTCCTGCTGGCCCTACTTTCATCATCTATAAAAGTGGTGTTAATACTTAGAAAACTTGTATCAACTCTTCTTTCTTCTGTGTAGGCTACTTA
>PVKE010038715.1:0-15326 GCA_004027555.1 Craseonycteris thonglongyai
TTTGTGAGCCTTGAAGCCTGGCCTCTTCACTTCGTCCTTGAAGAGGAATGTACGCGAAGGCATCCTCTTCCAAAAAAGGCCTGTTTCATCCATGTTAAAAACTTGTTCAGGGAGGTAGCCTCCCTCACTGATGAGGTTAGGAAACTTTTCCTCCACGTAATGACAAGCAGCATCGTTGTCAGCAGAGGAAGCCTCACCAGACAGAAGCACGTTTCTGAGGCCGTATCTTTTTTGAAATTTTTCGAACCAGCCTTTGCTGGCTGAAAAGCCTCGTCCACGAGGAGGCGAATCCCTCCTGGCAGCGCTAGTACTGGCTTGAGGTTCGTCAGCACCTTCTTCAGCCTCTTCATTGTCGTCATCGGGCAAGATTTGGTCGTAGAGAGCTTTGGCCTTTGTCCTGATCATATTAGTGTCCAAACTCACTGTCTTTCCTGCCATCAGCCATCCACAATGCCAGTGCAGCTTCCATGTTCACAATTCTGTTATTACGCGGAGTCACCACACGTTTCGCTTCTTTTTTGAAGGTGATTGAAGCAGTTTTGCGGATGTTTGCTTCCTCTCTCTTGATGGACCGCACTGTAGATTCCTTCACCCCGTCATGGCGTGCCACAGATGCATCACTTCTGCCCTCTTTGATCATATCTAAAAGTTCCACTTTTTCGCTGATGGTCATCATCTTCTTCCTCTTGGGCGCCCCGGAGGAAGCTTTCGCAGGGGCACAGCGCTTAGGCGGCATTATAAGGGCTTAATTAATAAACAAAGTGATCGCTTACACAAAACAAGTGATCGCCAACACAACACTAAAATACAGTCTGCGAGACAGTCCACATCAGGGACAAGACTGGCGAGATACAACAAGAGAAGATGCTAGGTGAGGCTGCGATGATGCGCAGACAATCACCTCACAGGGATAAACCCACTTGTCCTCTCATGGGTCGATGTCGCCCCGGAAACCCATCACGCGCCTTGATGAGAGCCCGTGGGATGGACTCTGAGTCACCTCATCTCTTTGTTTGACAGGCAGGGATCCTTCTCTCTCGCGCATCCACATGAAACAACGCTCCTTTCCGCCATGTGGCTGCCGACATGGTTGTATTTTTTCATTTTTATTTTTTGATGAATATTTTGGGGAAACCCGTGAAGCACTGAAGCCGCAAACCATGAAGCGCGAAGTGGCGAGGGAACACTGTATACCAATTCTTTTCAGAAAATAGTGTTATTTGGAGCACTACAGTCAGTGTATTCTGAAGCTTTATTTGGTGAGTGGCCTAATAAGTAATGTCTGCAAAGGGTAAAAGAAGGGGAAATAATGTTATACTGTATATGCCACATATTTGTGATTTGTGGTCTAATCCTGCTTTCTCATTAACAGTCCTTCACATAGCCAATGATAGAGGCATTTTTCTGTATCAGACTTCTCTCTTCCAGGCTAAAGTTTCTAGTAGAAATATGGAAGTCTATTAATCCTGTAAGGTGTCAAAAGATGGTCCTCAAGGCAACCTTGAAATGGATTTAAAATCAAAGCAAGAAAGAACATTTTATCTTTTGTTTATTGCCTTTTATTAAATGCTTCTGAATACCAAAGACTGTCATAATTATTTGAAGTCTTTCCAAAAACATTGATGCTTCATTTTTCACAACTTAGTAATGGAATCAGCTTTCTCCTCCCTACACTCCCACACATTCCTGCATTGGTCTTACTAGTGGCATGTTGTTATGGAGGGAATCTTAGACTGGGAGTTAGGGGGTCTTATGGATTGTGTCATCCCCCATTCCCCCATCCCCCCACCTCGAATTCATATGTTGAAGCTCTAACAGCCAATGTGACTATATTTAGAGACAGGGCCTTTAAAGAAGTGATTAGGTTAAATGAGGTCCTAAAGGTAGGGCCATGATCTTATAGGACTGTGATCCCTAAGAGACTATAAATCCCCAAGAGAATTGTTTTTGTTTTTAATGAGGGGAAAAAGAAACAAAGACAGGTACCTATTTCCTAAAGACCCTGGACCTTGCCTTGTTTATAATTTCCCAAAAAGAATCCTGGGACCGTGCAAAACCTTTGATTAGAAAGATTCTCAAAAGTGGGCTGATCCAACCATCTATTCGGTTCAGTGACTCTAACATTTGCTGGGGCTCTATTGTTAATAGTCATCATTTTTTGGATTTATACCCATTAGGGGTTCAGGAAGAATTTAGGGTGGCTATAATCACAATAACAATAAATAGCTTTCAATTAGCACTCTACTATTTAATTCTTTTTATACCTCAGCCCAGTGTTCTTATGGTCCAAACAAACACCTCCAACATTAAATGTCCTTCCATCTATGGACCTTTCTGATAAGAGTTAAAACCTTTGAGCTGTAATGGTCTTTGCAAAATCATCTAGTCCAGATGATTTTGGTGTCCAACCTTGTGGCTTCCCAGGGCCACACTGAATTGTCTTAGGCCACATGTAAAATACACTAACACTAACAGTAGCTGATGAGCTTAAAAAGGGTTGCAAGAAAATCTCATATGTTTTAAGAATTTGTGTTGGTCCTCATTGAAAGCCATCCTGGGGGATACTGGGATGGCTCAGTGAGTTAAGCACTCACTTTGCAGCCCCCGGGGACTGAGGATCAAATCCTGGCCCCAGACTGCGTGAACCCATATGCTGAACTGGGTTGTGCTTCCCATGCGGGAAGCCCCCAGTTTGGTTTTCACCCCCCGTTTCGGCCCCTGGCTCAAGGAGGTATGCCTCTCCCATGTGGGAGGCCCCCAGCCTAGTTCCCACCCTGCGCACCCTGCCCCCACCTCTGTGGAATGAAACCATGTTGAAAACTGATGATGTACAACTATGTAGACTGCTCTGGGCCCTTCCCCTTCTCTCTGTCTCTCTCTGTCTCTGTCTAAAATAAATCTTAAGAAAGAAAGAAGGAAAGAAAGAAAGGAAGGAAGGAAGGAAGGAAAGAAGGAAGGAAGGAAGGAAGGAAGAAAGAAAGAAAGAAAGCCATCCATCCATCCATCCTGGGCTGCAGTTTGGACATGTCTGATCTAGCCAATCTGTACTACTCTGAATGTGAGACAACTGAAGTCTAGAAAGATGCCATGGTTGTCTCAGGTGTCATAGCTAGTGAGTAGCAGAGTTTGTATTTAAATTCCCATTCCCTGATACTTGCTTAGGGGTCCTCTTTGGGCTGTCACTATGTGAGGTCAACAAGACATTTATTACCCCTGAGTCACATCCACATATCTCATCTGGTTGTCTCTGTTGGTCACGCTATAGTAACCAACCACTTAGCTCAGAGCCACCCCAAGATGAGTGGTGGAAAGTGGGTCTAATTCATAGTTTTGGACTCTGTTATAAAGGGAGATATTTTTATTCCCTCTTCTCTGATTTTGTTCCCACTCCCAGGGTACTAGAAAGGTCCCTTATCAGGTAGTCTTTGCAATTGATAGGACTCAGCTATTCACAAAGTCTAGCTCAAGCTGATGTAAGGGACAGAGAAGTCAGTGTCAGGAAAAGGAACAAAGACACCTTCCTTTACCCACTGGCCAAGTCCCGAGTGACCTTTAGTCCAGGATTTAGATCTTTTGTTTCTTCTGTTTTAATACACTTGCCACCTAAATGTTCTCAGAAGCAACCAAATACCTCAGATTTTAGAATTATTCAAAGATTGATGGTTTGACTTTATTACTTTATAAATTTTTTTTCCCCAAGGGAAAAGGAGTCATTTTCTTTAAAAAATGAAAGAAAGAAAAGACCTTACTTAGAAGTTAATGGTCATCTCAAGACAGATTAATATCAAGTGATGTGTCTGGCTTTGGTACCTGGCTCTTTCTTGATTCTCTGACACTTTCCCCCCTCACCTCACTCCTGACCCACTGGACACTCCCATTGGTTCTTCCTGCTGATAGTTTCTTTAAAAAAAATCAGCCACAGTATTGTTATCAGTACTGTAGTTTCAGTTCTCCTTTGTGTCTATATTTAGATTGGAGGGAAAAAATTTCTTTCCATTGCCTTGGGAAAAGAAACTGTTTTTAAATGAATTAATGAGATTCTTACAAGGGAATTCCAAGTGTAGTTGGTGCCTTGTTGCTAATAAAGGAACATATGGTAATGCTTATGACATGTGGGAATTGCTTGCTGGGGGAGTGATCATGACTTTAATAGTCAGATCACAGGTGTATGACCACTTACATATTCTCCATCTGTATTGAGCCAGGCTGTAGGGATAGAGCAGGGGGAAGAGCTTGGGTGCATGTATGTGGGAGCAAATACCCTGTGGTGTGCTAATAAGGACACAGGTTCATTTAACTCAGGAAGAGGGTTAAACATAGTTCTAAAGAACAGGTGCCAAAGGATTTCTATTTTAAAAAAGAATCAAAGTTTGATAATAGTTTTATAATAGAAAAAAATCCGTGAATTAGAAAGAATCATGGGTTCCAATGTATATCTAACCCAAACATATAATTCTCATATCTTCCCTTACTGGCTTTGAGGGACAAATTTACTTCCTTCCTTATACCATTTTCACTGAACAATACCTCTAAGATACTTCCCACTCTCAACCATTGTTATGTGGAAGGGAGAGGGTACCCCTTTGTCTAACCTTCCACTGAATGGGGAGATCCATGTAATGATTCAGAGTAAAAGAAATCAAAATATGTGGTGGGGAGGAAGCATCATTAAGATGCTTTCGGGGCCAGCCCTCAGCCACCAGGCAATGAATGGAATTTGTCCTTCCCTTTTCCTCCCACCCCCAAGGGAGTTCTCCATGATCTTCATTTACCTGATGGTTGTCCAAGTCTCTGTCTTAATTGAGAATCTCATTCACCCTCCTCTTCCTACCTCCAGTGGGACTCTGAAAAAGACTCTGTGTCCCAGCCTCTAAAATCTGTCTTCTTCTCAATATTGGTGAGACCTAAAATCACTTCTTTGGGGAAGAATCTTCCCAGTTGAGTTACCTCTCAGCAATACCTACATTCTTTGAAGTCCAAGGCAGTAAGACATAAATAATAAAAAAAATTTTTTTGAAGGAGGAAGAAAAAAAACTAGTGGGGATTTCCTTAAAATTTATACATGAATCCTAACTTTGGATTGTAGATACGGCTTGCTGGATCCTGGATCTGACTCACCTTTCAGGTATTTTGGCTACATCCAACTCTAATGCAACCTGATTCTCAGAGGTCAAGAAATTTATACTTTGTGACCCCTCACTTGCTGAAGCCCCTTCCAAGGCCTTGGGAGGGGGGCTCTAGTAATATGCTGACATGTTTGTGTGCCTTTGCAAAATTTGCAAATGTGAGATATTTCTACTTTAATTGGCTGATAAGGCTGTCTCTTTCTACTCTAATATTCCCGCCCTTATAATTTCACCCTTGTAAGCATTTGAAGTAGGGATGAGAATGGGGAATTATAAGTAAATATTTACTCGTAGTTAAAATCACATCTAAATTATAATTTTACATTGATAGTCTAAGTATATATTTGCAATTGTTAATTATTATTTTTATTGGGAGCCCCCCAAAATTTCAAGCTCCACAAAACCTGAAGGCAGGTGTCGCTGTATTCTAGGTCTCTTGAAATTAACTCATATTCATATAACTTTTAATTCTCATTTCTTATTTCCCTTCTATCCTGATAGTCAATAACTTGTGAGTTTCATATAATGCATGTTCCTCATCATAGCCTGACACAAATCCAACACAAAAAATAGTAGGAAATGGGAGAAAGGAGAATATAGTGAACTGGGTGAAAAGAAAGAGAATTGAGAATGTAGGTAAATTGCCAAGTTTTCTCATACCTCCTAGTGCTGGAGGGTAAAAGAAGAAGGTTCCTAAACTTGTGTTAGTTTTAATGGCTGAAATAAAACATAACCATGCTGGTTGAGAAGCTAAATGCTATTCCAGCCTGAGATGAGAGTGGGGGGTATAGTAAAGGGGGGTGACAGGATGGGAAGTTCAAATGAATTAAGGAAAACACATGGTCTTCCGAAAGGGAAATGGAGCTATGAAAAGAGATGGAAAAACCAGTGCTTCCAGGATAATGGCTTTTGTTGGGCCCCAACAGGAAGCTCAGTTGAGACATGAGGAAGCTGGAAGGATACAATGGACGCCCAGGTTACCTGACAAGAGGAAAGAGGACTCAAGGGAAAGGTGAACAGTGGGAGAGAAGGACAAGGGGTCACGTTTTTCTTGGCATTGAATTATTTTCAAATGAGTTATTTTTCAAAAGTTTCCAAGGAGGATCCTCTACCAGTTTCCAGCCTCTGTTTGGGATTTGAAACCTGCAGGAAACAAAGCCCCTTCCCATGACCTCTTTCTTCCTCTCTAAATTAGACTTGGATGCAGAGAGCTAGTTAAGTGAAGGCTGGAGCCTTTTCTGTGCCTGGAAGTGTGGCCTCTCCCTGCTGCAGTCTTAGGGGCCGGTTCTGCTCCCAATTCACTGTTGCTTTGGCAAGTTTAAGGAAGTTCTGGTGTTTTGTTTTGTTTTTTTGGCAAGTTGTTGAAAGATTTGGGTTTCAAGTCCTTCCAACTATAAAACAAAGAGTTTGGACTAGAATCATTGGTTCTTAACTTTGGTGGTAGTGGTGGGGGCGGGGGGGCTGGTGGTCAAAGACCCCTTTCAGAATAGGCTGAAAGCCATAGAACTGCTCTCCTGACACAGGCACCTAGGCTTGTTCACATAATTTTGCAAACAATTCAAGGGTTCATGGATCCTGCAGTAAATAGTTCTCCAACATAGTTTTTCTCCTCACAGGAGGATTGTACTTCTTCACTTGGTTGAACTCAGGCATCTGGCAATAGAATGTGAGCAGCAGCTCTTGGAGACAATTCTGGGTTGAAGAGTTAAGAGAAGTGCTCTCTTTTCCTTCTGGACTGAGGCCAGCAATGTTCCTGAGCATGGCTTCTTCATCAGGTCTAGGAATGAGGATGACAGTGGTACAGGAGTAAAGTCCCCAGCCAACCTTAGGTTATCATGTGGTATGAGTAAGAAAGAAGCCTTTGCTACATTCGACTGCTGAGAGTTTTGGAATTGTTTGCTACCACAGCATAATTTATCCTATCCTGATTTGAAACCCCCAAATCCACCCCTGGACACTGAAGGCTATTATGGGTTTCAGGTTATCAATCCCAAGTTTGAATGATATCTGAACTCTATCTACTTCTGAAAGGCTAGAAATCTGTGAGACAAACTTAAATTGCAACTTCAGATTCTTGAAATACCTAAACTTCTACTCTGGTTCATAGAAAATGTCCATCTGGTCAAACGGAGTATCTCTTTTTGGAGTCAAGTTATCAAATCCATCAGTCCCAGTTTCAAATGGCAGTGAGAAGTTAACCAAGGCCTCACAGGAGATATGCCTGCAGCAGGGAAGTGAGCTCTCAGTTTGCTGTGGGTGCTCATTGGCTATAGTCTTAGTATCACACGCAGAAGAAGAAACAAGTCAAGGAAACAAATAAAAGAATACTTCTGAAAGCTTCCAATAACAGAAGTCAAGTTGAGGCAGGATGTCTGCACTTTCCTATTTATGGAACACAAAGTTTAAACAGAGCTCTCCATTCAGAATTAATCTGGCTATTAAAATTGTCTTCCAAGTTATTATCTGCAAGGAAACGGACAGCATTTGAATCTTTCCCTGTAGTGAGTTTGTATTTAGAGATATTTCACATGTGTCTAATTCACTGATCAATTTTACCTTGTCAAAACAGAGAATGGTCTGCCAAAAACAGGATGAAAGTCATTAGTGGAGCAGGAGATGGTACAATGGAGGGGAGAATAAACAGACCACCTCGAAACAAGGAAACATGAGCCTATTCCGGAAGCAAGGCTGAATAGCAGAAAATGATGGGGTAGTCCTGTAGACCAAAAGCTAGTGGAATAGCTGTATGGTACCACTACTGAGTAAGCGATAATGAAGAGAAAATAATGTAAGGGTAGTTTAGGGGATAAAAGCTTTTAACCTGGAAAGGAGAATGGGGATTTAAAAACGAAGTGGGGTTTTAACAACTTTTGATGTGTAAGAAACACCCTAGTATAGTTGTAAGAATGCTGGACTGAGTGGAAGTCTGGAAACCCAGTGTCTAGACTGAGGTCTGCTTTGGCCTTTTGGTCTGAGCCTCAGTTTGCTTGCCTGTAAAATGAACAGAACGGGTTAAGATCACTGATAAGGTCTTAGCTAGCTCTAGAATCTAGACAGTTCTACGAAAATATTGTTCAGTGACTTCCCATCTTCATGATCCAGGAAGTTTTAGTACATGAAAAGCCTCTTAATTAACATAAGGATGAATAATTATTTACTTGAATAAACTTAGGAATTTATGAAATTCTGAAAACTGTATCTTTGGAGGTCTTTAAAGTTTCGATAGAGCCCATGTCTGTGAGTGTAAAGAGATAGACCAGGGGAAGCCACGATGGCTCAGCAGGTTGAGCGCTCACATTGAAGCCCTGGGGACCGAGGATCGAATCCCGGCCCTGGCCCGTGTGGACCCATATGCTGAACTGAGGTGTGCTTCCCATACAGGAGGCCCCCAGTTTGGTTCTCAGCCCCGGTTTGGACCCTGGCTTGGGGGACCATGCCTCCCACGCAAGAGGTCCCCAGTCCAGGTCCTGCCCTGCATGGCCCCCGTCTACCTGTGTGGAATGAAACCATGTCGAAAACTGATGATGCACAACTATGGAGACTGCTGTGGGCCCTCCCCCTTGTTTCTGTCTCTCTGTCTCTCTCTCTGACTCTGTCAAAAAATAAAATAAAACTTTAAAAAGAAAAATAAACAAAAAAAACAGAGATAAACCAGGAAATATGTTTGAGGTTTCTTCTAGCCATTAAATAATGTAAAATATATTTTATTGTTATCCTTTAAAGTAGTCTTTTCCAATGTCCAGCCCCTAACAAGAGGGAAACAAAATCCAAATCCAAAATCGTTGATTTATTGTCCCTGTAACAATAGGGAGACAGTACTGTTAACCTAAATAAAGAGGTAAACTGAGGCAAACTCAAATCACAGTCATTTGTCTGCTTAATAAATGACTGGGGTACATTCTGAGAAAGGTGTCACTAGGCAATTTTGTTGTGTAAACATCATAGAGTGCACCAGCACAAACCTAGATGGTACAGCCTACTATACACCTAAGCTATAAGGTACAGCCTATTTTTCCCGGGCTACAAACCTGTGCAGCATGTTACTGCATAAAACAATCACAAGCTAAAATGGTGTAATCAAGAGGGTGGTAAACACAAGATATGTGAGGCTGCTGCCAACATAACATGGCATACTGTTTTACAATAAACTTTTTTTATAAGTAGGAAGTGTTCACTCTAAAATAACAATGAACAGTGTAGTATAGTAACTGCATAAACCAGTAACACAGTTATTTGTTATCAGGTATGATATAGTGTATACAATTGTATGTGCTATACTTTTAGACCACTGGCAATGAAGTAGATTTGTTTACACTGGCATCACCACCAACATGTGAGTAATGCGTTGCCCTAGGACGTCATCATGGCTACCATATCATGAGAGCTACTATATCACTAGGCAGTAAGAAGTTTTCAGCTCCATTATAATCTTATGAGATCACCATTGTATATACGGTTTCTTATTGACTGAAACGTGGCAGAAATTGAGTTTATTCAGCAATAGTGGAGGAACTGCATTTCAAGAAACGCACGCTGTAGCATATGCTACAGGCAAGTCTGTTGAGGGACTGGCGTGGGCTGCATTTATGGGCAAGGAGTACAAAGCAGGGGGAGGCCAGCCAGAGACCAATAGTAACTTCATTGGCTAGCAGGTGGGGATAGATTTTGGCTGGTTTTCATTGATCAGGAGGTAAGCCTTGGTTTTCTGTAAACCAGGCATTTACAGGAATCAGTCTTAGTTCTTAAATTCTGTTCTTCTGAGAGCGCATGTGTGAGAGCCTCCATTTCACATCCTTCAGTTTCATTTTAGAGTGAAGTTTTTTTTTCACAGTACAAAAGAGAAAGCCAGCAAAAACTGCAGTGTTTCTACTTGGCAAGGTGCGGTCATGTCTTACTGACAAGGACCTTATAAAGGGTAGAGCTGTTATCTGTGGTCATCCGGCCTCTCAGCTGAGCCTTGGCGCTTGGAGGCCAGCCAGTGGAGGAGGGACTTTACTAGCCTGTAGTGCAGCCAGCACCAGCAGTGACCTCAACATAGCAGAGGTTTGATTTGTCCCCAGGTAGAATTCTCCTCTCCTAGAAGATGCTCTAGGCCCTGTTCTACATACTGGACATGAATAGATCTGATCAGGAGTGACTTCGAGGTATCCTACTCTCAGCAATTACTTTTTAAAAAGGCAGCAGGAGAAAATCCCTTGGTGTTGCCCTATTTCAACATGAGAAAACAGCCAGGCATGAGCCTCCATCAGCCACTGATTAGAAGAAAATATACAGCCAAGGGTAGAGTTGGGTTGGTAGGAGTTGTCCTGTGAAATGCCTGTGTAGGGTGAACTCTAAGTGGAGGGAAATGAAACTCCTCAAAACCCTCAGGACCCTCAAATGGTTCCTTTTGTCCTATGTTTGGAAGTGACTCTCTTACAGCTAGTGTTCAGCCAAACTGAAACACATGGAGTGCCGTCCGCATTTGTCTCTCCGGTGGCCCCTACTCTCACCCACTCTTGATTGGTCAGCTTCTCTCCAGGTGGCCCTCCCTTCCTGGGAACTCACAAGCCATATCTGGTATTCCCTGCTGTTTCTGAAAATGCTAACACTCTTTCAATGTGAAAACATTGCCAATGATTACCATCTGATGGTAGTTCATGGTCTGGGGACAAGTGAGTGAGTAGTCAGCAAAGTAGATTAACCAATTTTCTCCAGTCTAAATTGCATGTGGTTTTCCCTTTTGAATATTTCTGAAACATTTCTGAAATCAGGTTGTATCTTATAATAATTGATGTGTAGATCTAATGTGGTAGAATTTTTATCCCCAAAGACAAGTTATTGACTTGATGGGGCAGCATACAACTGAAAGGGTATGAGAGAGAGAAAATATAAAAGCAGACTCCAAGTAATAATTAAAAAGTCAATATATTACAGATAGCAACATATGCAGGTTTTAGATTTTAAATGTTACTTATTTTATAGATCATATCATTTTATGTACCATGATATAATTAAAAATACACAATGCACAAAAGGAATATTACAAGAGTCTCCCTCTAGATTCTGTTCTCCAACTGCCCAGTTCTCCCACCTGGATACTGTTACTATTTTCTTGTATATTTTTTCAGAGATAGTTTATTTACATGTTAGCAAGGACATATGTAATTACCCCTTATTTATTCAAATGATGGACTGCCATGCACTCTTTTCTACACCTTGTTTTCCTGTCTTTGCATGTTTCTGAGAGGTTATTCTATATGCTACATCAAGAATTTCCAATTCTCCTTTTATGGTTGGATACTGTCGCATTATATAGATGTACAATGGCTTATTTAACCTTTGTCCTCAAAAGCACATCTAGGCAGTTTCTAATCTTTTGCTATTACAAACACTACTACAGAGAATAATTTTATATGCATATTGTTATGTGCAGATGTAAGATAAATTTTAGAAGTAATCACTATGTCAAAGGGTATATACATTTGTATATTTAATAGATATTACATATTTGTCCCCCATAGAAATCGTGCTATTTTATATTCCTGTTAACAATATATGAGAATGTTTTTTTCTCACATCTTGTTTATCATTGGTATGTTATCAAACAATTTACCTTTGATACTCTATTAAGTAAAATATGGAATCCCAATGTAATTTGAAATATTTTAATTGAAATATAATATAATCATAAAGGTACATTTATCATCAGTGTACAACTTAATCTTTCTAAACTAAACACATTGTATAATGAACACCAGTTCAAGAAATAGCAGAGAACCTGCAGGCCAAAAGCCCTCTTTATACTTTCTCAGTTCTTGTCTTTTTTTTTTTTTTTCCTTTCCTTTCCTCTTATTATAAGTAAAAGCATCCATCTTTTAAAAACCATGTCTTTTTATTTTGAAATAGTTTTAGACTGGCTTAACACAAGTTAAGCATAGTTTCATGTGACTCAGTGCCATGTACATCTATTTTTCTCTGAACTATATGCACATATCTTGTGCCCATTTTTTAGGTTAAGCTTTTTGTGTTTTTCTCCTTGATTTGTAGAAGTGATAAGGAAATTTCAGTCACAGTAGAAAAGCAGTGAGCACTGTGCTGGAATGTATCATGTATGGTTGACTCCTGAGAGTGAATATTCAGCATTGGCAAGTCTAGAACACCAGGAATGAATAAAGCAGCTCCGTAGTGGGTGCCCCAGCCCAAGGCATCTTCTACGCTGGATGGGCGCCTGAGTAGCCATGGTCTCCTTCTCTTGGGTTGAACTTGAACGCTTGGCTCCCCCCACCCTACCCTCCAAAAAAGCCTTGAGCAAGTGGCTTCCTCTGTCAAGGGGTGTTTTATCCTCAAGCATCAAGCAAATGTTTTTGAGATCACTAGTGGGAAAAGGAACCTGGTCAAGGAAAAGACTTGTTAAACAGGAATACCTGAGAAGACTCTCAGGAAATGTTTAGAAAGGAGCCTCCTTCAGGGGAGAGCGGCCTGCTCTTGTTGACTAGCTGAGCAGTGTGTGCCCAGGGCCTGGTCCTGCTCAGCTCAGCTGCAGCAAACAACAGCATCACTCTGCTTGGACGCTCATTCAAAAAGAGTCTCCAGGGAAGTATACACACAAGAGGGGAGTTTCCCTG
This sequence comes from Craseonycteris thonglongyai, assembly GCA_004027555.1. Taxonomy (NCBI): domain Eukaryota; kingdom Metazoa; phylum Chordata; class Mammalia; order Chiroptera; family Craseonycteridae; genus Craseonycteris; species Craseonycteris thonglongyai. Next base: position 12,734 of record PVKE010038715.1, read on the forward strand.
AAAAACAAAAGTGAGTAGGAGTTTTCTGGTAGTTTTTTTTCCCCTCTTCTCTTCCTCTGACTGGACAGTAACCTCACACCACATGCCTTTCAGAAAACACTCATCACCCGATGAATCACGTGACCCCTTCTGTTTACTTAGAGGTGCTTGCCAGGCTGGGGCCTCTAATCCAGACCCTGGGCTGTGGCCAGCTGCAGAGTGGTTTTCACTGGAAAGGGGAGCTTCTGAGGCCTAGATAAGGCAACATATCGTTTGCCTAGAGGTGCTCCCCTGGGTCATTCCCTGGGATGCTGGGCGAAGCAGTGAAAGGTAAGACAGAGTAAATGAAGCTGCCAAAAAATGTGTTCTGGAGAACACCAGCCCTGTTTAGTCCCTACACAATAAGGAGTAGCTATAGAATGTCTCCGGTCCAAAGAAAGATTGAGTTCCTTTTTGAACCTTCCTCTAAAGATTCTGGAATCCACAAAATGTAAATTCAGACATTTTTGACGAGTTGCTTTGGCAAACCTCTCACTGGGCTATCTTAGGTCTGATTTTTTTTTTTTCTTTTCTAAAGGCTACTTATAAGGAGGTAGAGGTGCTTTTGATGAGATGGACTGCTTGGGTCCAATTCCAGAACAGTCCATCTTAGAGAGCACCTGTGAACTGCCCATGTCTGAACCCCACAAGCTTAGCACAGAGGACATTTCCTGGCCCTACCCCAGGCTTGAGGAATTAGAATTGCAAGAAGTTGGACTCCGGAAATATGCTATAAACAAACAACTAAACCAAACAAAACAATACACCAGCAAAAAAAAACTTTTCGGTTAATGTTATGCCTATTGATACGTGACAGAGTTTCCTCTGAAAACACCATTTTGAAGAACGAGAAATGGCCTTTTGGGGCCATGGACAACAAGCTGTAATGAAAAACTTCCAGAGGTTCACCCTGTGATCTCTCTTTCCAAGTCTTTTGAACAACGTTCAGTTTATTACCTGGCTAGTTTTCCAAGGTAAATTGGCATTTTATTCAATTTTTTAAAAAGTCCTTGGCCACGAGGAGCATCCTTGGAGGGCACATGTCTTGTGCTAGGATGAGAGAACATTGAAAGTGCATCAGGAGAGCAGATTTGTGGCAGTGCTGATCCTAAAGCAGTAGGATGACACAGGAACTGGAGAAGATGAAGTGAATCTTTCAGGCAGTTATTCAACCAAACCATTATTTCCAATTTCCAGATGTCATCTTAAAACCTGTCCTGCCTAGTGTCTCACCTCTGAGTAAATGAATTGGGAACGGAATCCAGTTTTGAGTCAGAGCTGCCTATTTACTAAAACCCTTGAGAACCTTGGAAGCAGGGCCAGTGCAGCATGACTACTACTCAGGAGTCCCTACAGGCTCCTGGAGGCAGCCACAGACAGTGAGAGGTTTGTGGTCGTGTGGTACCCCAGGGACCCTGAACATTAGGCTTTGGGAAGGTGATCTTAAGCAGAGTTTCCTCCCACCCTGATATGGTCTTTTACTTTTGGCACTGAACCAATAAAGCTATCGTAGCACAAAGGACCATGGAGGCTCAGACAATGTCAGTGGTGACCGGCATGGATGGAAGACCAGAGGGTTCTCCTCAATGTTCTGGACTTCAAGGACTATATAACGTAGGATGCTTTCAGCTAGTAAGTGATAGAATACCCAAATAAAAGAATCGTGAAAAACAGGGGTATATTCTTATGTATATGAAGAGGTTCAGGGTAGGTAACCTCAACAACACAGTGATATCAGGGGTTCCTTCATGGGAGCAAGATGGCTGCTATAGTGCTATAGATGTAAGCATTCTTCTTTGCATGGAATGTTCAAAGGCAGGAAGATATGGAACTTTGCTTCACATGTCTTTTGTTTTAAGGTGGAAATTGTTACCCCAAAAGTCCTAGAATCCTCTATCCACTGCCCATCTCATGCTATAAGTGGGGTGGAAAGGTAAGTTTGCTACAGTAGTCTCAGACTACTCACGTTTCATTTGCCTGGGCTTGAGGGAGGGTCCACCTTCGCTGTGTATATTGCTACCTCACACCTGAATAAAATTAGGAGTTTATCAGCAAAAAAGGAGAGTACAACAGCTGCTGAATAGGTTATAGAGAGTTGACAAGATCCCAGCCAAAGGGACCAGGCATTATCTTTGGTAAGGTGTTCTTTTCTAATGGCCAAGCATAAATATCCTGCCCGGGAGAAAAGGAGTTCATTTGATTCTAGAAAATAAAGGAGTAACATATCTCATCTGAGTGTTTTGTTTCATTTTCTGGGAGTAAAATAGATGCTTTCCTGTTCTAAAAGCAGAAGTCTGGTCTACCTCTTAGAACTTGGAACATTTGCCTAAACTTCAGGTTTGCCAGAAAGGTCCTTCCTCTGGAAGTTTCGAGCAGCCCCTCCCTGTTCACCTTTTTCCATCTTCCCCTCTGCTGCAGGAAGTGTATGTCTGGCTCAGGCACAAGCACATGCAATAGCATTTTTCATCAAGGGGTTTCTACCAATTGCTGAATGAGTTCCTGAAACCTCCAAATCAGATTCTCTCTCTCTCTCTCTCTCTCTCTCTCTCTCTCTCTCTCTCTCTCTCTCTCTCTC
>PVKE010038716.1:0-15325 GCA_004027555.1 Craseonycteris thonglongyai
GCCAGCTCCTCACCAGCCCCTGCTCTAGTTTCTTCTCGTGCTTTGTCATCAGCTGTAGGGATGGTGGACTGGCCCTAGGGGGCTCCCAGTGAAACAGGGAAACTGTGTGTGCCCAGGCTGCCCAGGTGCTTTGTCTGCGCACTGGAAGAATGAGGACGCAGACTCCACAGGAAAGCTTAAGCAGAAGTTTGTTGGAAAGAGGGAAAGCTCTCGAAGTGAAAGGGGACACCCGAGTTATGACTATAAGCTACTGTTTTTATCTTGTGGAAGGGAAAGGGGTCCAGGCATTATGGGCCTTAGCAGCCTTTGTCTGCTTTTTTAGTATCTGGTACTTTCCTCCAGAGGCCCAAGGTTACATTTACATTCCTTAGAGAATGTAAGGCTTCTATTTGCATTTCTTAGGTATGGGCAACATGGTTATGGAGGCCTTCCTGAGGCCTTCTGGACAGTCTGAGTTTTTCTAACTGTCCTAGCCTGTCTCACCGGGAGGGCTCCAATGGCACTCTTAAAATCCTCAGTCTCTCAAAAATACATGATTTGGAAGTCAGGACAGTGTAGGGAAAGGAGAGAGATGAGCGCCAGCATGGCCTGGGAAGGTTTTCAATGCCGGGTAAGTATACCTATACACAGCACCGGAGCGTGTCATCAGGAGCTCCTCTTCGGAACCCAAAGGCAGGAAGCATGCTTAAAGTTCGGTGAAGCCATTTGCTGAGTCAGACACACAGAAAAACAGTTTCAGAACTAGGAAAGTGGAGCAGGAATGGGTTTTTATCACTTTCATGAAAGTCTCTCTCTCCTCCTCCATCTTTCTCCTTCTCTCTTTCCCTGCCCCATCTTGTAACCCAGCCCCCCACTCCATCTTGTTCCTACCCCCATCTTTCTGCTTTACACCCCCTATAGTTTCTTTCACAGTCTTTTGAAAAAGGTAAGTTGCTCGGGAAATGCTCAAAGAACTTGGGTTTGGCTGCTGGCAATGCTGTGTAGCGGCCTTGTGAATTTGTCAGGGGAGGCCTCCTAATTTTCCCATGCAAATTTAAACAAACAGCAGGAGTTGCTAACAAGTGTTCCACCAGAAAGCATTAATCACAGCATGAATGTTTACACCTGCTTCTGTCTGCTTTCTATGAGTTTAGGTAGAACACAGCCATACCCATGGAAAACAAAAACAGAGAAAATATTCATTTGGACTTCAGACAAATGAAAGATGCATGTAATTATACTGCAAAATGTGATCAACAGTTTCTGTTGGACTAAGAAAAATTTAAGCCCAAAGGAACTAGAAATGACCCATGATAGCAAAAATAAGGCATCCATGGACATTTTTCATTGAAATCGTATTTCAAAAAGGAATTCAAATGTTTTCCACTATGGCAAACTCATTCTGTTATTTTTTCAAGCAAATATGCATCTTTAGAGGGCACAACAGGCACAGTATATGTGTGCCTGGAGATTTATCTACACTTCTGGGAGAAATATTATTTACTGTAGGTGATGGCTATTGCATTCCATCTTATATAGATTTGTAAAATTCAAAACTCTGAAAGCGTTGTCTGCTTAATACATTGGTCAGTATGTTCCTGCACCTGTCAGAATTTAGGAGAAATAGGTTCCAAGAATCTGACTCGAGCTTGCTAAACCAGCTGCAAACCTGAGCTCAAGATGGTCTGTGTCTAACACTTGGTTTTCAGTTTCATGATGATAAGCCCCCAAAGAGGATGTGAACAGATAATGAGCACCTTTTGGTATTTCTAAAATCATCAGAATAATAATCAGTGCGTCATGTACTGATCGACTTTCATGTACTTTTACTTTTAGCACCACAGCCCTGCAAGAAAGTCATCCATATTCGGTCCATAATGAGAGCTCTCATTGGTTAAGTGACCACCCAACACCTCATAGTGAGCTCACACACAGCTGGAATCCTAGCCCAAGGCTGGCTAATGACAAACCCCATGCTCAAAACAACCCCCTTGGATTATATTAGAGCCATACAGACCAGATTTTTAGTGGTGCTACTTTGTCTCTATTATAAGGACTCATGTGGTTGAAACTTGTAGCAGGCTAGTTGTTACATTTACTGGAAACAATGCCTGGTGGGTGAGGCAGTCTGTGGTCTGTCCCATCACCATGTACTAGTCTACCTAACTCTTCCTCTTTGTCATAAGGTTGTTTTTATGGGAAATGAATCATTTAATTAATTTTAAATATTGTCAAATGTTGATAACCGAACGAGCCTTTAGACCTCGAGTTTGTGCAACTTTGGCCTCCAAAAGGAACGCCTTGCCCTCTCAAGTAGTTGTGCAAGTGCTCCACCAAATGGCAGGAGGAGAACATAGCCCACATGTTCAGACCTTCACTGTAGGAGGGTTTGGAGTACAAAGGAAAGCACAATGGTTCTTTTAAAATAAAAATAAGTCTATTAAAATATTTAAATTTACATTACCCATAGATAAAAAGAAAAAATAGGGAGCTATTCTTGATACTTCTGAACACCCTTATCTATACCTTTTTCATTAACTTCATCACTCTTGCCCCTAAATTCTTCATGTCAGCCCAGAGGCTATTGAGTCAACAGGATGAGATTATTTGTCATTTATAACTTGATTTCTTTTTCTTAGCTTCAGGCTTTCCAACCAGTCACAGAGAAGGGTCGAATTAAATTTTCAATGCCCTCTGAATTCAAGTTTCCTTCCCTTTGCCAGTGGCAGAAAGAACTGAAGAACAGATACCCTCCTTCCTGTCTTTCACAAGCCAGAAGGAGGCACTCCTTGTCCCATGCTTAGCTTTTTCCTCCTCCAGTATTGACCTCTGTAGCTGGAGCCAGCTAGAGTCCTTTGCATGTAATGACTAGAGTTATAATGAGAATCCCAAGACAGCTGAATTTTCATCCAGTCAAAGATCGAATACCTAAGGGTAAGTGTGTTTGACTTCCACATACTAAATTTTCAAAAATGGTGTTCTTAGAGGATATATATCTTTTACACAAATTTGTTTACACAAACCAGAATTAAAGCTACTTATTTTTAACATAAAGTATTTCACAATGTTTTTATATCAGGATTCCAACAAAAGAAAGCCATCTTCCACAATAAAGATGATAGCCAGTTAAATGTTCTATATGGAGTCTGTCGTGTGTATTCATAGAAGTTTTTGTACATGTGGCTACTTCTTACATATTCCTGACATGACTTTTTCCCCTTTGGCTTGAGTCCATTTTTAAAAAGATATTATATTTCTAATAAGTAGTCTAATATATATATTAATAGAAGCACCTGGACTAGAGAAAACCAAGTCCTCAGAATAGAAATCAATTTTGAGAAAAATTTACCAGGTCCCTATTAGGTAGCATTGGCATTTTGGGATTCTGGATGTGTCGACGCAGCAATAATGAAACAGAAGCAGAGGAGAAGGCATTTTTGTTTACATGCCAGGCCATCTTCCATGGGCATTGTGGCCCTAACTTTGCTTATTTCACAGTGTTTTAGGCACCAAACAAAATTGTAGAAAAAATTTATTTCCTTGGAATTCTGGTTAACTTAACAAAGTTACATCCTGCACCTGCAAAAATGATAAACTGAGACATAGATTCTTCCTGCCCACAATTTCTCTCTGATCTGATAGTCTGGGGTGTAGAGGAGAGTACTGTTTGTTTTAGAAAATAGATATCTCAATTGGTAGCATACTCACAATGTCCAGCACCATGCCTGAAGTCAAGATGCAGGAGAAAAGGACCTAAGACCTGTAATCGTGTAGACCTAAATCCCCAGTGTGCCTCAGTCTTTAGGCTGTGTGACCTTGAGAGTTGTACTGCTATAGATGTTAGTTTTTATATTTTTAAGAAGATAATAGTGTCCACCTTATAGTAGGGTGACCAGACATCCCGCTTTTGGCAGGACAGTCCCAATTTTTAACAATTTGTCCCGCAGCGTTTTAAAAAAGTCCTGATTTTTGGAAAGAATGCACGACAAGCTAGAAAACGGCAGGAGATAGACCAAATTTTTAATCAAGAACCCCCTCCCCCTCGGTCAATGGGTCCCGCTTTACCAATGTTAAAATCTGGTCACCTTACCTTATAGACACATTATAGAAATTAAGTGAAATGATATATGCAAAGGCACAGTGGACAATTTTGCTCTAGTTAACTCTTGAGAATGTCATTTTTTAAATCTTATAAAATGTACCCAATATATATGTGCAGTCTTATAATTAAATATTACCAACCTTTACTTTTTAGACACATCAAATCCTTTCTGTTACAAAGGAAGAAATGATGTACCCCTATATAATGAAATTCCTGTAGTAATTTTTCAAAGCTAAGGCTTGTTCCTTGACACTCAAGTGATTATAATGCACTTTTTTATTGTTAAATTTATTGCAGTGACATTGATTGGTAACAATTAGATAGTTTCCAGATGTACAAGTTCACATCACATTACCTATGCATCGCTATATGTGCTCACCACCCAGAATCAGCTCTCCTTCCATCACCGTATATCTGGTGTCCACTCCCACCTCCCCTCCCCACTGTCTCTCCCCCTCCTCCCCTTCCCTCAGTCAATCATCCAGCTATTGAGTGTGTCCATAAGTCTTTGTTTCTTTGTTACTTTTGGTTTTATATTCCACTTATAAGTGAGGTCATGTTTCCTGATTCTTTCAGTCTGATTTAGTTCGCTTAATAAGTATAATGCACTTCTGATTTTAATTTCTCTCTTAAAACAAATGTCTATAGCTTCCACTAGCTACAGTTCTCAATAATTAACAAATTGTTTATTGCATCTTATTGTGACCTACAGCAATTAATTTTAAGACATTCTTGTGTTGCCTTTGGTGGAAGCAGAAAAGACAATATAAGTGAACAAATATTTATTGCTGTGTTGAACAACAAAAGTGATGTTTGCTATATTGAGAAACAAGTGATGGTTACTATCGTACAGAAGTTCACAATCTTTTTGAAAAGGAAAGACAGAGACTTACATGACAATATATAATTGACTACCCCAAATGAGTGTTTTAAACACTGAACACAAAAGAAGAGAGAGTTGAAGGCAACTGGGATGTCATAAAAGGTCTCTAAAGGAAGGCTGGCTTGAGCCAAGCCTTACAGTTGCATATGTTTTTTGTTTTGTTTGTTTTGTTTTAATAGATGGAGACAGGAGATAGATATTTCAGGTTGGACAAATCATTTACCAGGCCTGCCAATGAGTCAGCATTTTCAAGGAATTGGTGGGGTGCCAGGCTAGAGCAGCGGTATTCACATGGGACTCTGTGTGGGTAGAGACAGGGTTGGGTGGGTTTGGGATGAGCCTGAGTAGAGTGGACCTAACACCACCCCAGTAAGAACACGATGAACACTTTGAGCATAAGAGAGGTCTGATGAAAATGGTAGGCTTAAATTTGCTTTGTCTTGTCTATAAAGTAGACTGAAGGAAAGGGAGGGTTAGGAGCACAGGTTCAATGAGGAGGCTTGGTGGGATGTGATGAGGCATGGGCTGTGAGAGTGCTCAGTCAATGTACAAACTACACTAGTTGTGATTATGGGTAGCTAGTGCTGTCTTGGAAAATGAAAACAGATTCAAGTGTTTATATTTCATGTCCCCTTAATTAAGTCTTTGGCAGCCTGTGTCCCATTGTGAGTTGAGCCTGATGCATGAGAAGATTCAAAGTCACAAGTTAACAAAGGCAGAGCTGAGAGTTCTCACACCAGTGTCAGAGGCTCTGTGACTTACTTAGAGTATTTCCTCCCCAGTCTTCTCTTTCCACTCTGGTTGCCTGGGCTGCTGCTGCTGGACCTTCTGCAGGACAGGCAACCTACACAGCTGCCAGAGGTCCCATGAATAGGACTGTATGCCCTGGGGAGGTATCCAACGTGAAGCCAAAAATACAGAGGAAAGAATTGTTCTTAAAGTGGCACTGTCTGCTACTGCCATGACAAGGAGGATGGGGGCGGGGGCACGGAATCCTGCAGTTACTGGCGTGCACATATTTTCAGCACTGTGGACAGCTCCTAGGGCTTACTTGTGAGACAGAGTCCTACCTTCTCCCTCTCTCCCTCTCCCCTCCCCCTCCCTATTCTCTCTCTCCCTTTCTCCCTCTGAAATACAAACTCTGAGCAAGCAGTACCAAGAGAACATGAGCTTTAGAGTCAAGTAAATATGAGAATAAATTCTCAGTCAGCCTTTCTACCTGAGTGATCATGGAGATGTTACTTTGTTTCTCTGGGCATTATTACTCCATATATGGGATGGAAATGAAGTGTCTGACTCGTAGGGTTCATGTAGAGGTTATATAAAATACTGCAGAATGATGAGGTGGTATATTTAAGTGCCTACTTTGGTGTGTGTAGAGAGCACTCCAGGCCCAATTTACGGTGGAACTAAGATCTGTCACAATATGGCCAAATCTCATTAATCCCGTCTCCCCACAATTTCCTCACATTTGGACAGGAAACAAATTTTTTTTAAGATTATTTATTTTTATTGTTTTTGACAGAGACAGAGAGAGACAGAAACCGAGAGAGACAGAGAAGGGGGAGGGCCCAGAACAGACTCCATAGTTGTATGTCATCAGTTTTTGACATGGTTTTGTTCCACACAGGTGGGTGGGGGCTGCACAGGCAGGAACCAGTCTGGGGGCCTCCCATGAGAGGAACACCCCCTTGAGCCAGGGGCCAAACTGGGGGTAAGAACTGATTGGGGGCCTCCCTCATGGGAAGCACACCCTGGTTCAGCATATGGGTCTACAGGGGGCAGGGCCAGGATTTGTTCCTGTGTCTCCAAGGCTGCAAAGTGAGCACTTAACCCACTGAGCCATCCGGCCTTTCCAGAAAATAAATTTTAACTTCAATGTCAAGTTGGATTGATTGTAATGGCTTCCTGAAACTAGTCTAGAGTTATGCCTGGGAGGGAGGGGAGGAAAATGCATGTGGTGCCTTATACATGCCATCCTGCCTCTGCGAAAGAACACATCAACGAGGTGTTCACTCATTGCTCAGGTGCAACATGGTCTGGGCATACCCACCTTTGTATGCTCCATTCTCCTCCCACATACACCAGAAACTTCCTGTTCACTGCATCTTGTGTCCAACAAATCTTTCTGAGCCTTCAAGTCTCAGTGTCAAAACTCCTTCCTCTGAAAACTCTCCTACCAGCTGAGTCCTAGGTAAGCATGCTTCTCATTTCATGCTGTCATTCGTCCGTGTGTTAAATTGCTAGTTTCCTTGTTATAGCTATGCCATTTTTCTGAACAAGTTGTTTAGAAGTGTTTTTAGTATGCATTTACTGCCTGACACATCCCCCTTCCTTGTTCCAAGGTGTCAGCAGAGGGGCTTTGCTGACTGTGCATGTCACCTGGTGGCATTGCACAGGATGAGAGCATACCTGCACAAAACCACAGAAGGTGTGCCACCTTCCTATGTGTCAGTCAGCTGGAGAAGAGCCATCACCCACCTGCAGAGGGAGCCTGTTTACACCATTCTTTCCCCTTGAATCAACTGCTATCCTCAAGGACTCCTGACACATCTACAAGATTTTCATGAAAATGGGGTGAAAATATGCATGATGCATCATTCATCAGGCTCCTTGCTGATCCTAAACTTCATGTTCGTGTTCCATGTATTGTCCCCAACTCAGGAAATTTTCTGTAGCTGTTGGTTGATAGTTGGAGGAAATTAAGTAATTAAGCAATGTTGACCATAAGAAGATGCTCACTGGGGCCCCATCCCAGATCAATCAATTGTCTGAGGGTGAGACCTCAGGAGGGTTTTTGAAGTTCCTCAGTTGATTTTCTTTTGGACCTAGGGTCAGCTGACCCTACTCCTCCCTCACTTGCTGTCACCACTAAGTGATATTGGGGATTGTATCTGAGGCTGAGCAATGACGCTTCTGGCTCTTATTTCTTTTAGAAACAGTGACTAAATTTTCCTGAGGTATTCATTTTCTTGTCCTCTCAACTGGCTCAGAGAAATAGGGCAAGTGATCTTAGAGATTTATTTAATGTCATTAATTAAAGGGCCATAGTATGGAGGTCTGCACCAGGGAGGCAAGGTAGAATGTTTGTCATCTGAGTCTACCCCAGAAAGGACACAGCCACACCAATGTTCCCCTGGGGTTGATCTGCCCAGACTCGTGTTTGACTTGGGCTCCACCTAGTGGGATCAGTGATGAAGTCACCTATTCCTACTGGTACATTTCGGGGCTCTATGCTGCTCACTCTTCTACTGAAGCACCATCAGAGGACCAGTTGTTCAGTTGGGCCTGAGATCCAATCACCTGAGAGGGCACTGTCTGTATCCCGGGTGGCAGCTCTCATCTGCTCATAGACCTTTTCCTACAGAGAAATGCCCAGTCACCCTGGCTGGCTGAGCTCACCAGATGCTTGCTTACACCCATTCCTGCTATGAGATCATTGAGCACCCGGCATGTGCCAGGACTGCACTGGTAATGAGATAGACAGTGGAAAGGCCATGAGTGTCTCTTCCTGTCTTGTTTGTTTTATATCACCTTTATCCCTTATTTGTGCTCCAGACTGCCCTTACAGAGGGCTGGACACAAAGCTCCTGCACCTTATTTACATTGGTGACATTGGCTTAGATTGAATATCACCAGCAGCTGTGACCAGGAAAGCAGCACTCAGGACATAGATGGCAGGGTGACGAGCCTGATGGAGAAACGGGCATACACTGATCACTTGTGCGCAATTATAGGCTCACTGCAGCATAAGTTCTTTATAATAAAACTCATGCTTTTTAAGTAACTTTTCAGTAAGTTTTGATTAATGGATACAATCCTTGAAGCACCCACACAACCAAAATAGAGGCCATTTCCACCTCCCCAAAATATCCCATTGTGCCCCTCCTCCACTCCCTGTGGTTGTCCCCAGCAAGTGATGACATGCTGACCATCCAACAGTTTTGCCTTTTCTAGAATGTCTTCTAAATGGAACCATACTTATGTAGTCTTGTGTGGCTGGCCTTTTCATTAGCCTAATTGCTTTCCAAATTCACCCACATGGTGCATGTGTCTGCAGTTCAATCTCATGGCTGAGTAGTGGTCCACTTGCATGGATGTCCCATAATCAGGTTATGCATGCACTGTGTGACATTTGAGTTGTTTACACTTTGAAGATATTATGGATGAAATGGCTGTGAGTGTTTGCCTATAGAATTTCGTTTGGGCATGCTTTCATTTCTCCTGGGTAAATAACTATAAGTGGACTTGCTGGGTCATACAGAAAATGCATCTTTAACTTGATAAATGCCAAATTGTTATCCATGCTGGCTGTACTCTTTAGACTGCCTTTTTAAAATTCACTACCCTGTAGGGCTGTGTTTTGTGAGCCCCTTCCTGGGCATGGCTGGCAGGGTTGATTGCACAGGTTCCCATCCCAGGGCACAAGCCTGTGCTGGGTCTTCTCTCTATACCCTGGTGTGGGTACTCATGTAATGCCATCTAACCTGACTGTGCATCTCTTATCCCCACACGTATTCTCTTTTGAGTACTCTACTAGTGACAGGTCCACTGAGGAAGTTGGTAGAAGATTGAATTAGAAAATAGGAGGCAGGAAGCTGAATAGAAACTTCAGAAGAGGCTGTTTGCATGCATCCCCAGAAGCAATAAAGAAAGATGCAGATCCGAGAATGTTCTTGCCTCTTGGACAGATTTCAGGGGAGATATTTCTTTTCAAGAATTGCCTCTGTTGAAGGGAAGACCAGATTCAAAAATGTGCATGTCATGGTGACTGGGCCTGTGTTGAATCTATCTGTGCTTCTTGGCCAGAGCAAGAGTGTGGAGCCTTTCACACCCAGACTGTCTAGTGTCTGTGCAGCAGAAAGCTGTCTTCTGACCCTGGGGTCCCTAGCTAGACTAGCCAAGGCCATCAGGCAGCTTCCATAGTCAGGCCATTCATTATAGGCTTTCTCAGACTCCCCTACCATCCTTTTATTGTATGTTAACTACAACAGCCTGAGGAAGAATGGCAGGCCATTCTGGCCCTCCCTGGAAGGTCATTGGTTTGCAAAGTATTGGCAACCCTTGCTACATATTTGACTAATACTGAAAGTGTTTCCAGAGATGTGACAATGGATGTCTAAAAGGTCCACCATTGTATTTTCTCATTGAGAAGGCACAGTGTTCAGTGGAGAGGATGCAGTGTTGTTCAGGGGGGCCTCCCACCTCCCCAGGATCAGCTCAGTCAGCAGCACTGTGTACCATGCTGGCAGACACTGAAGGGCAAGATTGCCGCATTGCCATGGCTGAAGTGCCCAGATTAAGAAGAAGACTCTTCAAACAAGCATTCTGCCAGTCTGGACTAGAAATTAACTTAATCCTACCCTGTAGCTGTGTCTTTTTAACATCCAATAAGATGTATGAAGGTACCCACTTTGTGGGGTGAGGGTTAGGGCACTAGAATGTTTTCACAGGTTACCTTTTTCATAAACATGGAAATTTGGATGACCAATTCCCAATTACTAATGCAAAGGTCATGTTTTTTACAACTTTGTACATCTTAACTGATTCACCACATCATGGCCCTCATGTAAATACCTACTGGCCTCTTGAAATGCTTGGAATGGCTTTCTGGGAGTGCTAGCACACACAACCTTTCCCCCAAGGTCCCCGACATGATCAGCCCAGCATTGAGTAAAAGATAACATTTCTTAAAGGAGAGAAAAAAATCCACATCCAGGGCTGAGGTAAGCCAGGAACTTAACAACTGGTGGTATCAGAACTAGAGTTCCTCAGCCAGGATGGAAGCTAACTGCAGACGTCCTTTGGGGAGACCCGTGAACTTGGCCCACTACCCCAGCAAGTGTCTCACTCATTATCTGCCAGGTCAGCTTCTCCCTGGGTCTCTGATCTGTCTCCTTCAAATAATTGACTCTATCAAAATGAAATTATACATGATTACATATTAAATGTGAACATTCCAAGATGCCAAACTGGAAAATGCCTAGAAGACCCTCTGTATCATGAATGATCTCAGAACACCGATTCTGGACCACAGCTCCAGGCAAGCCCTGCTCCAATCCACCATGTATTGTTCCAATTTTTCACACAAAACAACAGTCTATCACGATCAAGATAGCATGAGCAGCCTGGAGAGGCGCTAGGTGGTTTAGAAGTAGTGAAATGGCATATCTTGATAATTTCAGAAGTCCCCCTGAGGGCTTCTGTCCCATGAAGAAGTGGAAAGCTATGCAGCTCGGTGGATGTGAACCTGCTGAACCTGGGCTGAAGGTCATAGGGGTGGGTTCTCCTGCAGACACGCCCTCCTGTGTAAACTTGGGCACTGCCCTTTGTCTCCTTATTCCTCAAATGGAGGCCAAGGTAACTACTCAAAATGCTCAAAGGGGTTCTCTGAATCACCATATGACTTTGGAAAGACAAAGGTTGAATGAATGTGTTGTCTTGGTTTTGCATTAAAATTCATACTTACATGGACTGAGCATACATGAGCATAAAAGTAACCAGCCCTCAGCCCCTCAAGAACCCTGAGAAAAAGGAGGACAGGTTGTATACTAAAAGTTGGCAAAATCCAGTGGCACTGATTGCCACAGATCCTATGGGCACAGTCCAAGGGTTAATCTGAAATCATGTGGCTGGAGAACCTGATGATGTTGAGAACTCAGGCCAGGGAAGGGAACTTGGCCATAAGTACAAATGGTAGGAAATAGAAATCTTTTGAAGAAAGGCTGGGTGAAAAGCAAGACATTCATGTTCAGCACAGTGTGTCCTAATTGTGTTGACTGTCGCCCAAACTGGTGTGGCTGTGGACAGGCTGCTGAACTCCTTTCTGTGAGTTCTCCAGAAATTCCAATTTTACAACTTGCCAAGCAGCATTAATGATTATCTGTATGCCTTTGGTTCATCCTTCGTCATTTACAGATAGGCACCCTGAGGGAAAGGATGGGACGACTAAACTGAAGGACCTCTAGGACCAAGATTATCTGAGGGCTTCCTCCTGCTCACACTGGGGCCAGGCGTCTGGGAGTTGGGACCTGTCCTGAGAGGAGGCTCACACAAACACAACTCTGAATAAGACTGTTTCAAGCCTGATTCTAAAAAACCAATATGAAATTTCTAAGTGATGCCTTAGAGATCAGAGGGATAGCAGAGTTGACTGATGGGCAAACCTGTAATCAGGGGGGAAGAGATGGATCAACTCAGGATGCAGTGCTGCGAATTAGCTGGGGAACTTCCAGTAGAGAGGAGGCTTCTCTATAGGCTTCAAACACATGGGGGTAGTGATTGATTCTAGCTACTGATTGTACCTAGTGAGTCTACCTACTGACTCTACCTAGTGATTGTATCTAGTGGTTCTACCTAGAGATTGTACCTAGCAATTGTATCTAGTCATTGATTCTACCTAGTGATTCTACCTAGTGCTGTACCTAGTGATTGTACCTAATGATTGTACCTAGTGATTCTACCTAGTGATTCTACCTAGTGATTATATTCAGAGGTTATGCTGAGTGAGTATACCTAGTGATTGTATCTAGCAACTATACCTAGCACCAGGAAGCTAGAGAGACAAAGAGGAGAGAGGCAAGGTAACTAGAATTCGATGTCTCCTGGGTTCTGCTTTGCTAATTAGCTATAGAATCTGAATTGCTTTTGCTTGACAGATATTTTTCTTCTCTACTCTTTGGTACTACTGTACTTTCCAATTTACTGATTTTTATAACTTACCTGAACTGTTGGAGATGTGATGTTGTCTGGCTTCTTTGGGTTGTTCTTCAGTCAAATTTATCATCATGAACTTTATTTGGTTTTTGGTTTTGTTATCAATATACAGTTTCATGGGTTTTAAATAATTCTATGAAGAGCCTCATTAGCATCTTCAGATAACAGACCCAGCTGTTGGTCAGAGGAGGGTTCATCGGGGAGCACAGCATGCAGAACCAGGAGCCCCAGTCCCTACGAGCATGTAGGGTGTATGTGTGGTCAGGCACGCAGAGGGTCTGTCATCCCCCAGCATTCCCGAGTGTTCATTCTGACTGCTATGCACACCCCACGCCACCAGAGTGTGTGATTTTGTGACATGCAGACACTGGGTATTTAGCTGGGCCACTTTTCCATCTTTGCTTTATACTTACAACATCTGGAGAGCTTTTTAAAAATATTTTGAGGATTTGTCCAGAAGTAGGTATTTTAGGTACAATTTGGTTAGTTTGGAGTGGGGCCGGGGGGCGGTCAGAAAACCCAAAATAACAATGGCTTTTACAAAGTAAACTTGTTGTCTTACACATAAAAGTCCAGGTCTGTACACCTGGGCTGATGCTCACGGAGTCATGGACCCAGGCCCATGTTGCTTCCTGAGCCTGGCGGCTTCCTCCTTGCACTCTTTGGTGGCTGCTCCAGGTCTAGCCATCACAGAATCATCAGCTAACAGGAAAGGACGAAGAGAAGATCATGCGCCCTCCATTTTAGGGCACTTCCTAGATGCCATTGCCACTTAATTGAACTCAGTGCAAGGCCTCAGCCTACTGCAAGGAGGCTGTGGAATGTATGCTGGCAGTCCAGGGTGGTCTTGGCCACACAGGAGGGGCACTACTGAGGTCAGAAGAGGGGACAACCACTCCTCATTCTCTTGCACAGTGCACCAAGGTGGAGATGAGGAACCCGCCTTTTCAAACAGCTTCCTCAGTAAGCACGCCCCGGGAGCTCTCTGGACTAGCGAAGCCCTGGCCAGCTCACTCACCATGCACACGGCTCCCCCACAGGCCAGCCTTGTAACCTGTTGAACCAAACGCGGATCACGCCTTACACAAATAATTGAATCATCTTCAGAACCAGCCAGAGGGAGATTTTATCATCCCCACTACAAATGATCCCAGCCACTTTTCCCAAATACAGTTAACCCCTATATAACACGGTTATTAGGTTCCTAAAAGAATGCCGTGCAATGCGAAACAAAGACCTAGTACAAAAAAGAGGGGTTAGGTTCCAAAAAAATACTATTATATTTTGTAAATCTCTTATTTAAGATTTATTTTGTAGTTTTTGACAGAGACAGAGAGAAGGGGGAAATCCCAGAGCAGTCTCCATAGTTGCACGTCATCAGTTTTCTGACAGTTTTGTTCCACACAGGTGGGCGGGGGGGGGTGGGGGCGCCCACATGGGAGACATGCCCCCCTTGAGCCCGGGGCTGAACTGGGGAGGAGGGTGGGCAAGAACCAAACCGGGGGCCTCCCGCATGGGAAGCACACTCCAGCTCAGCATATGGGTCTGCAAAGGCCGGGGCCGGGACCTGAACCCCAGGCCTGCAAAGTGAGCACTCAACCTGCTGAGCCATCCTGGTTTCCCCCTATTATATTTTCATAATTAAGAGAAATATCTTTAATACAGCAACTTGCAAATGTTAAAGTATAACATATTAATATGTATTAAATAATGTTTTGTTCATCATCACTACTAAGCACCATTAACCAAGGGCGTTTTCTTTTTGATAAGGGCGTTTTCTTCATCCACTGAACTTTTTTCAGCATTATCTTGACTTCTGTCATGTACTTTTTGAAAAAAAATCTGATATTTTAGATTGCTTGCTTTTAGCTGAAAGATCTCCATAAACTTCGTTATATGGTGCTAAGCACTTATGAAGTTCTTTCTTAAACTGTGAGCTTCTTTCAGTAGAAGGATCTTAATTCAGGAAATAGAGCTCCAACTGTTCAGCTAGGTAAGTCAAGGCCTTTCTTTACGCTTCTTACAGTAAAGTGTTAACTTCTTCATTTTCACCTGTGCTATCATCCACTGAATTATCTTGGCATATTCCAGATGTCATTTCCGCCAACTTTGCTTCATCACTTTCTTCTTCCACCAGTGATTCTTGGGTATCTTTGACAGTCATATTGTCAAAATCTTCCCCTCCTAGAGACTTAGCAAGTTCTACTACTGCGTCCATTCTGTTTTCTGCTGGCTCGATTAGATTTTCACTTTGAATTAACTTCAGACATGTATTTTTCCAACAAGCACATAATGTCATCAGTTTTATTTTTTTGATGGATGAATTTGAAATTAATACGGTCCAAAACTGTAAAGAGTTTTCATGCTTCCATGATTTTTATAGGGTCAGCACCGTTCATGTTATTTGGGGATTTCCCTAATTTCAGATGAGATATTTTTTGCTCTTAAAATCTCTATTACATTCCACATTGTTTGGGTATTTCCCTAACTTCCAGTGAGATGGTCATTGTTCTTTATTTTTTGCCAGATTTTAATATTTTTATTTATTTATTTATTTATTTATTTTTAATTTATTGTTAAATTTGATGAGGTTACATTGGTTGGTAACAATTAGACAGTTTACAGATGTACAAGTCCACCTCACA
>PVKE010038717.1:0-15324 GCA_004027555.1 Craseonycteris thonglongyai
GCCCGTGGAGACCTTTTTATCTGAATAAAATAATATTAAATAAATAATTAAAAACAACATCTATGTTTTGATTCTTTTTTATTTGGACCTCGAGTGTGTAGTCGGCCCCCAAACTGCTGTTTGATAGTTAATGCGGCCTGCGGGCTGAAAAGTTTGGAGACCGCTGATCTAATGGATGAGTGGAATTGTTTGGGAAGGTAAGTAGGAAGAGTTATTGACAAAAATAGTTTCAAAGTTCAGATGAGTCCCTAGAAATTAAGAGATCTAAATGAGTCAAATTTACCAACATTGTCACTTTCTTCTAGATAACCTTGAAATTTTGTTTAAAGTAATGATGTTGGGAACACATTTAAGAAATGAATGAAAATTCTTAATATTTGGTACTTAAATTATTATTTTTTATTATTAAGATATTTTCTCAGGCAGTGTAACTTGGAGCTAAATTTCCAAGGATTTACTTTTTATAAGAGTAAAAAAGCAAGAAAGAAAAAAAAAAAAGAATATAAAGTGAGCAGGAAAAACAACTAAATTGAACTTTTTTGGAAGTGAGATTGTGTTTCATTCATTGTTATATATCTGCTGTTTGGTTCAATGTCTGAACACAGTAAGTTTTTGTTCAAAATTTAATGCAAAGAATGAAAATTCTGGGGTAGAGATGTTTGTCTCTTTTTGTCTCTGTGGTACCTCTAGAGTCTAGGATGTACCAGTCACAGAGGAAGTAAATATTTATTAACTTTATTCATCAATTAACTTTGTAATATGAAGAAAAAAATATGGTTAAAATACGAATTTTCAGTCTAGGAATCAGGGGTGGCGAACCTTTTGGCAATTGAGTGCCAAAGTTTATGAAATAAGAGTATACTCGACTCGTGTGCCAACCCATCGAGTGAGATAGAGGTATTGATTATTTTTATGTCTGTAAGAGGCATAGGATGTTTTCATAACAAAAAACAATAATTCCGCGTGCTGAAATAATTGTTCTGTGTGCCACTTTGGGCATGCATGCCATAGCCTCCACCCCAGGCTAGGTTCTCAATGGTATTTAGGACCGTGGAAAGCAAAGCAGAGGCTATAGCAGAAAAACCAGAGAAAATATCCTCTCATTATCATGAAAAATATGTGTCCAGCATGAAACTCCAGAGAAGCCTTTACACTTTCCTCAACCAGCAAACTTTGTAATTGTTTCTATCCTTATAATCAGATATCAAAATTGTTTTAAACTCTACATTTTTCTGATAATTATTGTGTTTCTTTTATTAAATTTTATCACTTAAGGTATTTTTTATTGTTAAATTTATTAGGATGATGTGACTTGGTAAAAATTACATAGGTTTCAGGTGTACAATTCTACATTACATTTTCTGTGTATTACATTATGTGCTCACCACCCAGAGTCAGTTCTCCTTCCATTAACATATATTTTTTAAAGTCATAATCATGTAAAATCAAAATTTAGGGGTGGGGAGGAGAGAGGGAGCATCAGATATATGATGATGGAAAGAGAACTGACTCCGGATGATGAGCACACAATGTAATACATAGACAATATAATGTATTAATAGAATTGTACACCTGGAACCTGTGTAATTTTTACCAACCCAACAAATTTAACAATGAATTAAAAAAATTGGTCATTTAATCACAATTAAAGGAAGCAACATATATATTGATTTCTCTCTTTTTAATTTTTAGAAAACAGTTCAGAAAAAGTCTCTTTAAGATTACACAGTTTGTTTAAGCTATATCAAATTGACACCTTTTTAGATCACATCTACCAATTTATATCTTACTTTCAAATCAGAAGATATTTGAGTTTTTGATTTTTTTCATGTGTGTCGGGGGAAGGGGGCAGGAGAATGGTGATGAAGGAGATAAGAACATGGAACAAGATTGCTTAAAAGTCTCTTTGTCCCAAGAAGAATGAGTTTAGGGGGTCAAGTGGACCCCCCCCATCTCTAATTTCAAGGCTCCTATTGATTTTGATGCCATTAGTAATTTGACTCTTGATTGTAACCGTATGACTGGGAGTTTTTAGCAGATAGCGAAGTGATCCAGTGGTTTAAAAAAAAATCCCAATTATAGTGAAAGGGAAATACACATATGCTACATGTCTTAAAAAATCCTTGTAGAAGGGATGCCAGGGTGGCTCAGTGGTTTGAGTGCTCACTTTGCAGCCCTGAGGTCCAAGGATCAAGTCCTGGCCCTGGCCCATGCAGACCCATCTGCTGAACTGGGGTGTGGCCCCAGCTTGGTTCTCCCTGGGGAGAGCTTTCCATGGCCCTCAGCTTGTGGGAGTGTGCCTCCCATGTGGGAGGTCCCCTGCCCAGTTCCTGCCCTGTGAGGCCCTGCCCACCAGTGTGGATTGAAACTGTCAAAAACTGATGATGTACAGCTATGGCGACTGCTCTGGGCCCTCCCCCTTCTTTCTTTCTCTATCTGTCTCTTCTGTTAAAAACAATAAATCTTAAAAACAGAGAAAAGAAAAATGCTTTGTAGAGTTTGTTATCATGGGAGTTTTGTACACTATTTAAATGAATACTCAGTATTTATTCTGTGATATATTGAATATTTATGTGAAAGAGGACATTAGCAGACTATTTCTCTGGACATTCTTTTTCCTCACATTCATTTCCCTTCACTTTTATTCCCAAGTTTTTGACATCAGCCACTATTGTACTTCCTGCAGATGTCACATTATACAAGGTCATCAGATAAATAAAGTTTAAACCTTCAGCAGTAGAACCGTTTTGTAAGTGTTATATATTCATAAAATTACTGCCTGTATAGCCTCTGGGAAACCAGAGACTATTCTCAAGTGGGTGGGTGTATTCTGTCATGGGCAGGAACTATGTCTCTTGCAGAAAAGACAGTTAGGCTTAAGAAACATCAAAAACAAAAAAACTTACCTCGTACTCCCTTTCCCTGCCTTTCATTTAGGCTCCAGCAGGTTACTACTAGTAAGGGCTCCCTGAATCCTGGTTCCTAAACTTCTCATCATATTCCTCTTAGACCCTCCCTTAAGACCTTGCTGGCCTCCAAGTCAGCTAATGGTTGTATTTATAACAAAAAATGTGACCTAATATTGGTTATGTTAGAAAGATCTAATAAATCAGAATGTAATTGCTTGCCAATAACTTAGTTGGGGTAGGTTGGTGGGTGGGTTGGGGAAAAGTAAATGTTAAATCTGTTAAAAGATGACTGGCATTAGGTACAATGGAAACCAATAAACAGACATGACTAGGTGGAAATTTGGGTATCGTACCCTAAAGAGCTATTGTGTCCATCGACATGAATCAGGTCAACATCTATTGGATAAATGTAGGCCTTAAAATTTTGATGATCTTCTTACTGAACTTTCGAGATACTTGGATTCTTTTGTTTACTAGGATGGATATTGCCCATTATAGTAATATAATATTATTATTTCTTGATTTGCCCATGTTCTAATCTATAATAATTTTTCTTGGGAATATCCATCTGTTTTCTTTACTAAGAGCATTACCCACGTATGGCCATTTGGGTTTCTTCCACCTTAGAAAATATGGAACATACAACTTTTTCCTGCCAAGCACTTCATCGTTACTCTTTAAAACATGTCTGATTCTTTTGAGTGAGATAACTCAGTAGTTTTTCATAGTATTATCTTCAGACTCTCAATGGCACAGAATTAAATTCAAATTTTACCTGATAAAATTTATTATTCTATTTTTAGTGTTTCACACCATGTTATTTTTTCTGTCCTGAGCCTCTGGGAGATACACACACACACACACACACACACACACACACACACACATACATATAGACACACAAATACATATATACACATACTTTTATATAATTAATATATACCTTCTATATAATTAAGAACAAGTCCTGATATTGTTGGTTTTCTGAAAGAAAGGTTGATTTATACAGTCTCTCTTCATAGCCATTGTATCCAGGTTGTTATTTAATGGATACTATTTGTTAATACTGAAGAAGAAGGTGAGAAGGTGTCATTCTTGAGTCATACTTGTAGCTTCTGACTCTTAGTTAAAACTCTGAAGATTCGTCTTCTGTACTGCTTCTTTGGGGTGTGAGAGGTTACAGCCTTTCTGAGGGATAGTTTGGAAATACTTAACAAATGCTTTAAAATGTACATGTCCTTTCAGGAATATTTTTCAAAGAAACTTAAAGCTTTGACCAAAAGAGTATCTTTTTCCAGACAGAGAGGAAAATGAGAGGGGAAGAAGGATAACTTAGGTCTTTGATAGTTGAGCCATTTCTTAAATTTTGTATATTCATAAAATGACTGCCTATGCAGGTGTCTATGATGAAGCTGCATATTTCGTACTGATAGCATTAGAGAAAATTGTGGCATGGAGTATGATCCCATGTTTATTGAAATAAGTATCATAAGTATCTAGAAGTCTATATATTGATGTGCAAATGGACTTTAAAGGTAAACCATGAAGATAAATGGACATTCTTTTTGCTTTTGTCTTCAGATTCTATATCTTTTCTTTTTGTAACAAATGCATACTTACTGGTATTAAAATGTTTTTCATATAAGAGCCCTGCACCTTTATTAAAACACTTGTTAATTGCTTAGTATCTGTCAAATCATCTTTTAGGCACTAAGGGTGTACTTGTGAAATAATAACTCATGTTCCTGAAGGTATCACATAATGAGAGTGAACTTGCTGCACTGATTAGCAATCATTCCCTAAAGAACAAATAAAAATGCTATTACTTTTATTTGACAAAATGAGCATGTATATTTTACAGATTTGTACTTTTTATGGCCAAAGGTATTCTTGCTGCCAGTGGTGGTTTAAAAAAGGATGTTGAGGACCATCTTTGATTTTTAATGTTTTATTTGTAGACATCAGCTTCATTCCATTGGTTCTGAAATTCCTTTAGGTGTGGAGGTAAAGTTTGTTAAGAATTTAAACATAGTCATACAAATCATACCCTGTAACTTAGACACAGTTGATACTTAAAAGTCTCTAATTGCTTATGAAATAATGGAGTATGATTTTGTAAAAAGAGAACTCAGCCTAATTAGTAACTTTGTATACCAAGTGGAGTGGTGATATTTCATTATGGATTTTGTTTTTGTTTTTTGGTGGTGTGAAGGAAACTATAATAACAGTGTTATCTAAATTAAATTTGAAATTAGCCTTATAATAACATTGTAAAAAGTAGTGCTGTAAGACCCTAAAATACTCTGGTATCATATCACTGTGTTTTTTAAACTTAAATTATGTTTTATAGTGATGTATTTCAATGCCAAAACAACCATTCTGCTGTTAATAGGCCAAGTCTAATTTTAGAGAAACATAAATAACATTTTACAAATTAAAATTGCTTGAACTGTTTAGGATTATGGTAATAAATGTACCACAGGTTAATTTTTATTAGTATTTAATCAGTATTTTTAAAATGGTTGAAAAAGCTAGATACGTTAATTAAATCATTTAGGGGAGTGATTTATAACGTGGTATTCCACAAAGCACTGTTTACTGAGATGTGGTAATTTTGGTGCTATAGGGGGTGGGGTTCAATACCGAAAATAATGGGGAAACACTATATGTTTTGTTCTCTAGGATATACAAAGCCACATACACATATTGAAGGCTCTGAGAAGTCCTGCAGTAAAGAGGTCAGTTTTGCTTTGTTTAACCTAATGTTTCTTAACTTTACTTAACCAGGAAGTTTTTATATTTACTAATACAGTAGACTGTCCATTAACCGGAACTCAAGCCAGCAGGACTCTCACACAACTGGCAAAAAAATCTTGCCAATGGCTTGAGATTTTGCCAGTTGCTTGAGTTCTGGTTAACTGGAAATCTGCTTACATTTCCCTGACACCGAACAGTCCCCATGAGTGCCAGTTAACTGAGAGTCTACTGTACCCCACACTGTAGAATTCTGTGAACCCTCTTTGCACAGGATGGTCTAAGCTCTAGAACAGTGCTTCTGAAACAGCTATGGTAAACTACCAACTTTTAAAATTCTAATCTGTTATAATAGGCCATTAATGATGATTAGTAAACATCTTGTACCATAGGAGTCTGACACCATTTGAACTGGCCTATATCCTGTTCAATAGGATGGGTCTGGTGGTTATGCATTTGGATGTTGTAACATTATCCAATTACTGTAATAGTTTAATAGTTTCTAAAGGACTTATTCTGATTTCCCTCAATTCTGGTACCTCCCCCCTTTGGGTTGGTAGCCGATACTTGCAGCCCAAGCTGGTCAGTGGAGCACACTAGAGTAGCACGTGTCCAGAGCCTATTTCCTCAAGAGGAGTTCCGCACATCATCCTCAGAGCGATGGCTAGGAGTCTGTTTGAAAGCAGCACCTTAGGCCTCACCCCAGATAGGCTGCGTCATGAGGCTACGTTTTATCAACCTTTCAGGTGAGTTCTGTGCACATTAAATTTAGGGAAATGTGAATCTAGAACCATGCTGTCCAGGAGACATAGAATGTAAGCCACATCTGTTACTAAATTTTTTAGTAGGGTCATTCAAAAAGTAAAAAGAGGTAGAATTAACTTTAATGTGTCTTATATAACTTAATGTAGCCCAACTGATTACCATTTCAATATATCTGTGTAACATTTTTGTAAGATATTCTGTATTATTAAAACTATGTCTTTGTTGGTGTGTATATATACTTGCAGCGTAACTCAGTTCATTCTGGCCACATTTTAAGTGTTCAGGTGGCTATACGTGGCTAGTGGCTGTCATGTTGAACAACTTAGAGCCTAGCACAAGATCTGGCACATAGTAGGTGCTTAGCAAATATTTATACAGTGAAAGACATTGGGAAAAACATTTATTGAAGACTAGCTCGGTACTAGCTCCATTGCCTCTTCACAGTTTGTAGTGTACCGGTATATAGTTTTGGTGGAATAGTACCGAATGCTGGGTCTCCGGCACATAGGTCTAACATGTTCTTCACTGCTTTTTAAAATTTTATTTATTTATTTTTTGCATATGTGAATCTCTGTAAGTGCTTTAAGTAGAACTTTTTAAATTAACTAATTAAACATCCCACTTTTCTAAATATTCATCCATCTATTTTAATAGTTTCTACCCCTCTGATAATTCCCTGACCATTTCCCTTTTTCCCTTGTTGCAATTTGTAACTTCAATCCATTTTATGAAAAATTTTCAGATCTCTTTCATTCTAGAATTTTTTTTCAAATTTGTTGGGAGAAGGATAAGGAAATTGAAAGCAATCGGTCAGATAAACACACTACAATTCATAGGACTTTTCTGTGTAAAGTGGAGTCATTTTGATTAAAAATACTGTTGATTCCTGGTATCCAGGAGATGTCAAACCTTGTTGTCCTTGGATGATAGAACAAAACAACCAGAGTGTGCTGAGTTACGCTATACCTACAGATTTCGTCGTAGGCTGCGAGGTGGTAATTGAGAAGGTCTCATAACTCAGACAGGCAATGGGCAAGTTCTTAGAAGTTATTTTCTCCAAAGTGTGATTAATTTTTGAAAGAATCAAGACAGAAAATGAAAATACTTTTGTACCATCTCCTAACTTCTCCCATTTTTGAGGCTAATAAAATAAATTTGACTCTGGGCACCTACTACCTATTCTGAGGCTACTGGTACATCTCGATCATCTACTGCTTTCCTTGTTCAGTGAAACCTCCCAAGAGAGCTGGTGGGCGAGTTCCAGAGTTTGGGAATTTGGTAGACTAGAAAAAGCTTGAATCTAGGAACTGGGCTTTCCAGGTTTTCATCTTTGTTTTGCCTCAGCCCAACTTTTCTAAATTTGTTTCCTCATCTGTTAAAATGAGGATAATATGAAATGTACAGGATTGTGTTGGGAGGAGTAAGTGAAACAACATGTTTTGAGATGCTTATGTAGAGTATGGTTAACAGAAATTAGATATCCATCCTTTTTCCTGAGTGAGGGCCTGTGGAAATGGTAATTTCCCCATATTAAAGATCGGTAGAACATCAATCAGGAGCAACTTTTAATGGAAGGCAGTTTGGCAGTCTTTTGACAGCACTATTGCCTTTTATGTGCACATGCAGCAAAAGGACTCATTTGGAGGACATAAGGACAAGGGTGCTCATGCTAGCATTGTTTCAGGTAGCAAATCTAATGCTACAGAAAACTGAAATGCTAATAAATTAGAAACTGATCAAATCATGGCAGATCCATACAGTGAGATGTACAGGCATTACAGTGAATGACATAGATACTCTTGGGAAGGTGTCTGAGATATATTAAGTGAACAAAATATTGTAGGATGCTTTTCTTTGCACAGAGAAAGTATAAAAGAATATGTAATGAATTATGAAGTGGGTCAGCCTTCAGAATTAGAAACTGGGTCTGGAAGAGAGGACTTTCCTTTTTCTCCCTTCTGTGCTGTCTGAAAATTTTGTTATGAGCAAGCATTAGTTTTCCAAAGTATTTATATCAATATTTATAATAAGGAATGTGTTCCTTCTAGCTAACTATTCTAATTTTTACATGAAAAATACAATTTGGTAAAGGGGGCTATTCCCACGTTACAAAATCAATTTAAACCCCTCCATAGTCTGTTGAATGGGATTCATTCAGTGTGTCAGATTTGGTCGAGAAGTGATTGTTCTGGTGCTTTTATATTAAGCAATCTAGTGCTCTACACTGGGATCCAAGCGTTTTCATAACAACTTAATATGATAGTTTGCAAGGATTCAAAAGCTTTAAATGGATGTGAAAAATGCAGCCTTAAAAAAAGTCACATTGATTCATTCACTTCCTACCCATCAACTCAATATAAACTAATTCGGTCTGGCTTAATCTTACTTGGGGAGATCAGTTTCTCACTCATTTTACTTGCAGTGCATAAAGAAACATGAAAAACAAAATAAATTCAAATTGATTTATTACAGGAGGGACCTATTCTGAATGAGCTTAGCTAAGTAGAAACTAAAACAAATGTAGTTTATAAAAAAAATGGGTAACATAAGGATTTTTTTCTAATCCTGATTAGATTTTAAATTGTCCCTTCAGTAGTTTGCATAATTATAAGGCACTACCATAGAATGAGTAACAATAGAAAACAGCTCATTAATACCTCTTTCTTCTTGGCATTGTTTCAGGGCATGTGCTTGATGTTTGCAGAGGAGACAGTCTGTAGCATTTCCCTGTCTGATATGGAACATCAAAGATTGCTTGGATTTCTCTGTACTCAGACATTCCTGATTTTGTCTGAAGTGGTAATATCCTGAACAGCCACTAGCAGCATGAAATTTAAAGTATTTTGGCACTTTATATTTCTTTTATTATTTTCAAATGTAGTGATAGTAGAGTGGTAGACTGGGATTTCTTGGCTTTTAAACAAAGCAAATGAACTATTACAAAATCTAGTTTTTGAGCCCAAGGTTATAAGGTGATTACAACATTGGTGACCGAACTGAATTGCTTTCCAGAGCTAGGTTTTAAATATCCAGCACTTATAAGCTAGTAGTTGTTTCATTAGCATTAGGGCATTTTCACTGAGCTGTCAAGACATGAGATACGCACCCCTAATTAATAATTAATGAATGTTGAATCTAGAGTATTGGAATTTTGCTCTTCACTGTATATTTTTCAGTTCAGGTTGTGCCTAGTCATAGTGTACCAGGAAATAACTGTATGTACAGATGATGACTTGGAAATACTTACGAAGTAAGCAATTCCTATCTTAATGTAGCTAAATCATTGACAGCCTCCATGGGTTTAGATTGCTCTGTCTCACTTTAAAAGAGGGGGGAGCACTTTATTACATGGACATGTATCCAAATGTGGATTCTAAAATATATATTCTTCTTGGGACAGACACTTTGGAACCAATCAAGACACTTTTCTAGTGGTTTGGTATAATTACGTGGAATACATATTAAGACAATGTTAACCAGTTAGCCATTTAATAGAATTCTTTATTGTTGTTTCTCATTGAAAAATGCTTAATTTATCAGTTTGAATCAGTTGCATTTTTAAAAATATTCTTTGGCTGGTTATGGCTACTTAATTTTTTCTTTTTACTATAGCCCAAAGAAGTTTGGACATTCAACAAGGATTACATAATTTATTATTACATTTTTATGAGTTGATATGATATATTAGAATGAGATACTATATATAAGGTCTGACAGTTAAGTTCACAAACTCATCCTAGAAAAAGTGCTACATACCTCATTGTTGAATATCACTATAGTCACCTTCACAGTACTCCCCTTGGGAAGCTATGCACAGATGCCAGTGCCCAGTCCACCCTTCAAAGAAATTTGGGAACTCTTCTGGAATGGCCATTAGAGCCATCATCGTATTATCCTCGATGTCCTGAATATCATCAAAATGTCTTCCTTTCAGTATTTTCTTTATCTTTGGGTAAATAAAAAAGTCATTGGGAACCAGATCAGGTGAATAGGGAGGGTGTTCCAATATAGTTATTTGTTTACTGGCTAAGCTTGGTGAACTGGTGTATTGTCGTGATGCAAGAGACATGTGGTGTTGGTGAAAATTCAGGTCCTCTTTGTGTAACTTTTTCATGCAACCTTTTCAGTACTTCTAAATAGTCAACTTGATTGACTGTTCACTTAATACAAATTCATAATGAACAATCCCTCTGGTTTTCAAAAAGATTAACAACATTGTTTTGACTCTGGATTTGGATGGACAGAACTACTTTTTTTTCACCATGGAGAATTGTCTGACTTCCATTGTGTACTTTGACACTTTGTTTCAGGGTTGTATTGGTACACCCATATTTTATCACCAGTGAGAACATGGCCCAAAACATCATCCTGCCTCTCTAGAAGGTCTTGGCATACTTCAACTCTCCTTTGCTTTTGTTCATCGGTGAGCTCCTTCAGGACCATTTTTGCACACACCTTTCGCATGCCAAGATTTTCAGTTCAGATTTTCCTAGCTGTTTCTCTATCAATGTTTACTTGGTCAGCTGTGCTCACAGTTAGCCAACAATTTTGATGCACAATTTGTCAAAATTTTACAATGTTTTAATCCAGTTCTGCCCCTTCCTGGCTGCCCTGACCTCTTTTCATTAGTGAGGCTTTCTCGCTCCTCAGAAAAACATTTAATCCATCTGTACACTGCTGTTATCTTCATGGCATTATCCCCATCAACTTAGACTAATGTGTGTCTGATTTCACTTCCACTCTTGCCAAGTTGAATAAGAAATTTGATGTTTGTTCATTGCTCTAATTCAAGCTCTGATATTCTAGCAGTGGCACACAAAAATACAAAACAACAGTAATGAACACCACTCAGCAAGATACAACCACACACTGACGTGAGCACAGCCGTGAGACACTGATATTCCAAGATTACGAAACCTCACTGAGTTATTTGTACAGTGCTTCTAGCAAAAGTGCATGGTGGCAAGTTCATGACCTTAATTGTCAAACCTTTATGTGTGTCTGTGTATTTATGTATACATATAGTAGCTTTATGCAATAAGTATTAATATTAAATTATTGTATGAGCAATTATAATTTGAAGATATTAGCATGTAACTGTAGGCTGAAAATTTGTTTTATTGAACCATTGGAGGAAAATCTTTATCCTCTTTGAAGCATTTAACAATAAATAATTCACTAAGATATTTGTTCAGTCTGTCATTGAGAGTGTAAGTGAAAATTGCCCTCTGTGTTCCTCAATCAGGTACCGGTATGTGCTTCACCAGTGGCCTCTGCCTCCTTTCTGATCACCGTGGTTATAGGCCCTAAGTGAACATAATTAGCAGGGCCCTACTTACTGAAGTCTTCCCTAAGGTTGGAAGCCACAACTTCTCAGATGAGACTCATAAGACAAATGCTGTCCTTGTTGACTGTACTGAATACGTGGAAAGGTACCCATATCCAGGAGGAACTTTTTCTTTCTTTCTTTTTTTTTTTTAAGATTTATTTTATTGATTTTTGACAGAGAGAAACAGAGACAGAGAGAGACAGAGAGAAGGGGGAGGGCCTAGAGCAGTCTCCATAGTTGACATTAGTTTTCCATATAGTTTCACTCCATAGGCGGGCACAGGGCTGCACAGGGTAGGAACTGGGCCGGGAGCCTCCCACATAGGTCCCAGCAAGAACTGAACTGGGGGCGCACCCAGTTCAGCATGTGGGTCCACATGGGCTGGGGCTGGGATTCGATCCTCGGTCCTCGGGGCTTCAAAGCGAGCGCTTTACCCGCTGAGCCATCCCAGCTTTCCCGGACCTTTTTCTTATGGGCCTCTGTATTTCTGTATTATAGACTCATTCTTTTGGCCCAAATACCTAGATCCACCACTCCATCAGCTGCAGTGTACCCTTGATGGCTCCTGAATAACTCTATTCCTCAGTTGCTCCTGTGAGGCATTGTGTGTGCATTAAGAAAGCGAAAAGAACCCAATCCATATGAAGTAATGTTTCTTTAGCATCGTATTGACAATCTTAGTTTCAAATACATAATTATATTATCCTTGTGACCACATCTGTTTGGTTTAAAACAAGCTGATTACACCTAGAATTTCGAAACAGGACATTTCTACTAGCATTCTGCATAGCTGTATTTTCTGAAATGTTCTTTGCAATGTCTGGAAAGATGTAATGTTTATACATAAATTTTCCAGATGTGGAGAGCAGTAAGCATGATATAGTCAATGATAATGTTGTGATATGAGATCCTCTCTGTGGAGTTTTTCCATTTCAGGGTCATGCTCATCAGACAATTATTTGTTTTTTCTTTATCATGTTATTTTTTTCCTTTATTTTCCTTGATTCTTATGTTTTCTCCCAAGGATATGGATTTGCTGAATGAAATCTAAAATTTAACTTGTAAAAACAATGAAGAATAGAACCTGTTTTTACTATATCAAGCCAGTGAATAAAAACGGATATACGGTATATGTAGATATGCATCTGTGTTTGCTAGGACTATCGTGACAAAGTACCAAAAACTCCATTGCTTAAAACAGTATAAATTAATTTTCTCACAGTTCTGAAGGCCAGAAGTCTGAAGTGAAGATGCTGTGGAGGAGAATCCTTCCTTAACTCTTCTCGCTTCTGGTGTTCGCTATGTGCTTGGTGTTCCTCGGCTTCTAGATGATGTATCATTCCTGTCACATAGCTGTCTTCTCTGTGTCTATACATCATGTTCCCCCTGTTTTTGTCTTTCACTTTGTCCAGACTTCTCGTTTTTATAAAGCACACTAGTCATATTGAATTGTGATGTATTTCACTGACCTCCATTTCAAGCCTGTTTTCAGATAAGGTCATTTTAACGCTGTTTCCAAACCACCTATTGCTGTTGGTTAAGATTTTCTTATTGGAGGATATGATTCAACCCATAATGCCATTGGATTGTTGAAATGTGGAGGACATGCTTTAAGTTAGAAAATGTTTATTGGAGTTATGCGATGCCAACAAATAAGCCCGGTAGTTGCAAACACCTCTTCGAATAATCTCTATTATTATCCATTATTTATTCAGTTATTTAAGCGATACAGAGAAATCTCATGAATTGAAACAGTAGAACAGTTAGCAGAAGAGCGAGTTTTAGGGATACTGGTGCCACAGAATATGATCGTATAAGAAAAGGTATTAAATGAGGGAAGGTTTCTGTGGCTAATAAATGTACAGAATTATGGGTTAAATAGTTAAAAAGTGTTCTTTACTGCAAACTTCTCAAAGCCTTGGATATGTATTGTGCTTTAAGAATATCCAGCAGGACACAGTGTTTCCCAAATTTACTTGACCATGCAACTCTTCTTTATAGATCACTCCTAGGAATTATGGTCCTGTGAAAACACTGGAAACTAGTTTAGTGTCCAACCATATGATTTTACTTATACTGTCACTACAGACTTCTGAAGATTGCAAAGATATTTTATGACTCTTGGGACTGGACCAAAGGTTTCCAGAAATTTACAAAACTCATGTAGATAATGTTAGTCCTTCTCAAGAGAGTGTAAATTTCTTCACGACAGATGCTAAAACATACTGATTAGTGGACTGAATTCTATGTTTTATCCAGAAAATTTGATTTATTTTGAAATCTAGTTAAAAGGACTTTTAACATGCTATTTATTACCATATTTGAGACACAGGAAGCATTATAAACAATGAATGTCTCTGGGGAATTTTTATATTCCATAAGGTTGTGGTCAGAAAAATATAACACAGATATTATTCTGGGCCTTGAAAATGTATATACATCGTGTATGCTTTTGAGACAATACCACATTACTGATTATATATATCAACTTGATATGTATAATATCCAGCCCTGTACCAAATAATATTAGGAAAATGTTACAGTGAATACACTTGTATTAGCATTTTAGAGCTGGAACAGTATCCAAACTCATTTTCACCATGAGAATTATGGGAAATGAGGTGGTTGAATGGTGGTCTTAATAGCATTAAGAACCACAGAGAAGCTGAGAGATGCTTAAATGTAACCTTGCCCCAACTAATTTTAATGGGATATGGGGTTGGAAAGGTTCTAGCTCTTGTAGACAAGAATAGTTTTGTTATGATTATTTGCCTGATCTTTTGGAATCCCATTTGGAGTCATGAAGTCATGGCTGATCCAAAGAACTGTTAGACCTAGTACTCTCCCAAAATATGGAAACAGAAGTAAAAATTTCCTTTAGCTCTCCAGTGACAGAATCCCCCAGATTCACTTAATTGCCCAGCATATGATTTCTTCATTTTAGTTATATGGCCCCCTCAGAATCCCGTACCTCTGTGTAGAGTTCAGGGATGCCCGCACAGCTCAGTGGATCTGCAAAAGAGGTAATGACATGCCTTTTCTCTAACCATGGGTCAAAGAACTCTGCAGGGCTAATCATGAACTCTTTTCACTTCAAGTCCCAGAATAAGGATTTTCTCAAATTCCAGATTCAAATATCTTACTAAATATGTTGTGAGTTTTGTGAATGTTGTTGGTAGTAAGGAAGAAAAGAGGATCAGCTCTCATTGATGTTTGTTTTGCACTTAACAACAAAATACTGAAAACCCTGTATGTGTGTGCCTAGCACAGTGTTTGTTGAATTGAACGAAAATGTCCCTGGTGTATAGATTTGTAGGAAAACTTAGTGGGTGCTCTGTGGAGCCAGGTAACAGTTTGAAAGGTTACAATGTTCTTCAGGATTGAAAGCCACTGCACTAGACAGTGGTCCTTGGTTGCCTTCTTGGGGCCTCTGCAGAGTCACCTGGCCTGCGACATTCTTTGGTTGTGGAATAAATCTGGAGGTTCGCTGAGTTCCTCTGTTCTGCCTCAATAATGGCTCAATTTCAGAATGGATGTAGACTCCTATAAATATTTTTCAGACTGTTC
>PVKE010038718.1:0-15316 GCA_004027555.1 Craseonycteris thonglongyai
TGGCAAGAGCGATGCAACAATTTGCACAAGACATGGACGACAATATGGTTCGAGCTGTCAAGTTCAGCCATCGCGTTGACGGGGTTATGTCCTTGTACAGGGGAATTTTGAAGGAAAAGACAAAACAAAGACAACAACTACCCATCACCATGTTTCTCTCCAAGGTAAAGCCCCCGGCTCTACCGTCAGCGTCTCCAGCAGAAGAGTCTCCGAGGGAGCCTAACGCTTCTACGAGTCACGTGACAGCCTCTCCTCCGCCCCCAACACAAGGCTCTTCACCTCTCTCAGAAAGCAACGTTGATTCATGTTTATTACTGTATAAGGTTTTGTAATTCACCTTATTAATTAGCACTGACACGTTTAAGTAAATACGTATACTGTTGTCATTTTTGTCTTAAATGAGTAAAGTATGAATACTGTTTACATATTTAAAACATTCTTGTACCCGCATACACGAAAATTCCTAGGGGCCAATCCTACTTCGCGGTTTTTCAGCTTTCGTGGAAGGTTCTGGTCCCCATTAACCGCGAAAAACGAGGAATCACTGTATTGTTCTTTTTCTGGTTTTTGAACTGGAGACAAGGTTGTCTGACCTTGTTCCTCCTCCTCTTTGCACTGTTTCTAAGCAGTGACTGCCAAGGCACACATTCACTTTATGGTTTATTTATCTCCAGTCTCCAGAACAAAATGACATTTCCTCAACCTTACACTGATTTTTTATTTGAGGCAGGTAAGTAAAATCTTCCAGCGGTTTATTTCTCTACTACAGAGCACTTATGAAATAAGGTTTTATTTATATATATTACTTGCAGAGTCATTAATATTTAAAGGAAAGGCCATATGTGGCAATTAAGTGAAATTTATAGTTTTAAGAGAATTTAAAAGGCCAGTTAACATATTAGAAATTTCCAAAGAGTTTGGAACTCAGTTCCAGGGAAATTATTTTGAAGAGTTAATAAAAACGGAAAGAAAAAAACTCCTCTTAAGCATTTTATATGCTATGTAAGAGAAGAAGATCACCAATAAATAAAAAAGAGAGGTATTACAGTTTAATGCCACTATTGCTGTTAAAATAATTTATTTTAGACTTCTTTCAGTAATAAAAATATGATTTTTGGTTTGAAAAACATGTATTGATCTGCTTTCTTTTACCTTTGACTCACTAAATTATGCAGAAAGTGCTTTATTCTTGTGTACTTGATATAGTTTTTTTTTAATGAGAAAAAAATCTGTTTTAATGTTATAATATATATTAAAATGTATGTGGCAATTGAGAGACTTATTGAGGCAAATCTGCTTAGAACAGAATTAAAGCTTTAGTCCAAATCACATATTTTGAAACAGAAAGTTGACAACTCTTAACACGATGAATGGGTTTCTGGGCTTCTTTTCTTTGAATAGTGTATTCTGAGAATGACCAGTTCTGTCTTCTTGGGTGATATGAGAAAAATTAATTCTTCTGAGAGCATGATTCTCTGATGATGTTTCTGAGTAAATTTTGAAGCTTTCTTTTAACTGAAATTTAGTGGTATGTTCTTGTGTTGTGTTTGAGTTACTTTGATCTTTGTGAAAGTTTTCCCTACAACATTCTTTTCTTTTTTTTTTTCAAATATGAAAACAACTTTTGGACTTAAAGAGAATTGTCTTGTACAATATAGCTGTGGAGGCAATGATACAACGTGACTCAGGAAAGAATTACACATTTCCTATGTGAAATAATTTGTATTTTGAGAAGAATCACCTTTAATTTCCCCTTGGGCAAATGATCTTTCCATTGGAAATGAAGTACCATTGGGTGCTGAGTTGACAGACACCTTACTAGAAGACAGAAGAGTAAGTAAGACTCTGAAGCAAATCTTGATCATCTGTAATGAGCTGCACAATGGTGCCTTCTGGCACTGATTCTCTAAGAATTCCTACAAGTTTTTACTAAACAGGCAGATGGACACTTTGGCAAAATTTTTTGAGGGTGTAAATAGCTTGTAAATAGGCAGACAAGTATGTTCCTCTACTCATTTATCTCCCTCGGGATAATTTATTATGTTTATAATAAGAATTACCTTTTTTTTTTTTGGGTTTCTGTTTTTCTCTAACAAATGTGGAAAGATGTTGTGGAAAGAGTTTAAGGTGTGTGCCAGGGAGACCAGTATTTGAATTTCTGGCTTCATCATTTATATGCAGTATAAACTCTTTTCTGTTCAGTTTCTTCATGTGTAAAATGGAAAGAAAAAAGAGTTTTTCTTATAGAGATGCTGCATGGTTTAAATAATGTATCAAATATAAAGATATTAGTGTTTTGGAGGCACATAAAAAGCATATGATACCTATTAACTAATACCATCATTCTGTAAGGATCATTTCTCAATCCTTACCTGATTCGGGATGGGAGAAGATAGATTAACATTTTAAAGCATAAATTCAGTCTTGTGAATAAGACATCAAAGCTGTGTTTCTTTTTTCTGTGCCTGAAATTTTCTACATCAGTTTCTCTCCATGCTAAAGCCTACCCATCCTTGAGACCTTGGTTAAATGCCTCTTTGTGTTTTGTTTGACCAAGCAAGGTTAGGTTTTCCATAATGGGCTCCTATAACAATCTATCCTTTTTGAACACTCACCACAATTATAATTAATTGTGCAATTATTCCTCTTCGTCACCTCCAGGAGGACAGTCTTTCTAGTTGACCAGTGTATCAGTAATGACTAACATTTTATGAGCTGGCAAGAGACATCTGTTGAGCCAATGTACTTAAGGACAGTGTCAAGACATCTGCTTTTCATTGGTCCATACAAAGGCTGTAGCATGTTGTGCTGGTAGTTTGCTTTCTATTAGCATCCTTTGCCCTATTACTTCCTTTGTTCCACCAACTGGAGAAATTTCATTTTTTGTTGTTTTAATTTTATTTTTTTATCACCTGGGATAAGCAGATGGATTTCCAACTCAAGAGGGCTTCCCAAGGCCTGCTCACCAGCAGTGTATCAAAGTCTTCCTATCTTGGCATCATTTCATCTCCCCATTTCTCTCTGAAGTTCTTGCCTAGGCCACATTTTTTTCAGTTGCCTGTATAACAGAAAATGTATCAGGCCAACATCATGGAGCTAGAGAATCCCAAATTCTCTCCATGTCTTCTATACCTGACTCTGAGTGGAAAGGAACTGACTACGTATCCATGATCAGTTCTTCCCAATTTTAAAGAACATGTGGGCCATACGGGCAGCCATAGCCTGGATTGTTGGACAAGTCTATTCACCTCAGTTTTACAGACATGCTCTGAGTCACTGTGGTTTGCAATGATGTGCAAGTTATTGATCTAGAACATTATTTTCGAGATTTTAGATGCTATCATAGGCATTTCTTCCTCACTTTCAGAACATTTAGCTATTTATTTTAGAGGCAGAAGAATTGAGAAGTGGTTGGGTAGCACGGGTTGTGTGAACTCTTAACTACTTGTTAAAATGCATAATGAATCAGTGATTATTGTGAAAATTCTAGTCAGTCTTGGTAAGACTAATACTTTTATAACATGTCTTACTTTTTGCAGATCACAACCCACTTCCCTTAACTTTGCTGTGTTCAGAACCCTCAGTTTTCTCAAACCAGGGGAAACATCAGTGCCACTAGGAATCCAGATATTTCACTGAAGTCGAGGAAGGAACTAAGGTTCAGGTCCCTCCTGAACTTGATCACTTTCAGCAGAACTGTCTATATAGTTGTTATCACTAAGGCAGTGAGGAGACTACATTTTAGAAACTATATATATATGTATTTTTATATAAAATTCTTTATATTACTCAGTAGTATTCTAGCACTCTGGAGTAAGGGAAGAGTGGAGGACTTGCTAAACTGGGATGTGCTCAATATTATCAGTTCTATCTCAGCTTTATCAACTTGTATAAACTATTTTTCTGTTCCTCAGTTTCCTAATTTATAAAATGGTGATTATAGTAATACCTATACCATAGGATTATTCTGGCCCTATAAATTAATACATTAATATTTAGACTAGTTTGTACTATGTGCCCAGTGAATGCTATTATAATTAATGTCATTGAGTTTTTAATATGTTTTCCCCCAGAAAGGATTTGAGTAGCTGTGTGCTCATTTGCTATTGCCAGGCAAGTGATCATACAACTGCAAGGAGACAGCTCTGGGTTTAGCTTTATTGCAATAATTTTTGTTTTTAAGAGCTGTCCTAATTTAATGATGAAATTAGAGCAAAGTAGCTAGAGAAATATGAATACATGTGACTAAATCTTTGGTGATACAATTTTCTGTCAAGATTCTGATAGTAGGTATCACACACAGCTGAACAATGCAAAGATAAACCTCAGAGCCATACCTTTATGTTGTAATTCTCACTAACTTTAATTTTGATGAATCATTTTTGAAAGAACCTTGAAGGTGCCATATGTTAGATTTACTCAATATCTCTGCTCATTACAAGTAGCTAGCCAATGATATTTACAACCATACATATAGCTTATTTACAACATTTAAGGAGACTAAGGTTACAACAGATGGACACGTTCTGTTGCTTGAATACTATAGATTTTATTAATTCAAGACTGTATTTCAAGGCATAGAATGTGTCAAGAGACACAACTCAAGCAATATAAAAGTAAAAGAGAGCTATAAACCCTGGAATGATTGGTAGAAGAAAGTTGATTCTGTAATTCAGGTTTTGTCTCCTGAATGATAATCTTGAATTTTGGGGAACAATATTTCTCAATGCTGTTGGGTATCTGATTAGTCTATAAATACAGACTTTGAATTAAGTTTTATTTCTAAAAGCAGTACAGATTTTAAGGCAAAGAACAATAATTTAAAAATCCATTGAAAGGGTGCTGGGATGGCTCAGCGGGTTAAGTGCTTGCTTTGCAGCCCTGGGGTTCGAGAATCAAATCCCAGCCCCGGCCTGTAAGGAGCCATATGCTGAACTGGGGTGTAGCTCACAGTTTGGTTCTTGCCAAGGAGACCTTCCCATGTGGGAGTCTCCCGTTTTGGCCCCCAGCTTGTGGGGGCATGTCTCCCATGCGGGAGGCCCCCACTTGGTTCCTGTCCTGTGTGGTTCCCTGCCCATCTGTGTGAAATGAAACTATGTCGAAAACTGATGACGTACAACTATTGAGACTGCTCTGGGTCCTCCCCCTTCTCTCTTTCTTTCTGTCTCTCTGTCAAAAACAAAATAAATCTTTAAAAAATACATTTAAAATAATGTTTTGAATTGATATGTGTACTATATAGCCTAGTTGGTTTTAGGAACTAAAAAATTAAATTTTGAGTTCTATAATAATGACACAGACACAGACTACAGAGGGGTCACTGATTTTTTTTATTGTGTGTGTGTGTGTGTAAAAATCTTCCAATGTTCTTAAATAGAGAACCGGATGAGTTACCAGTAGCCAAGCTACTACACAGTGGAGAAAGAAGCATGTCTTTTTTTGTGATGAAAACCTCATAACTAAAGCAAAAAAATCAGGGAGGTGTTGGTAATCAACTTGGAGTGGACAAGGTAAGGCTTATAGTTTTGACCGGGGACCTTTGGAATAAAACTAGTGAACCTTTTATTAAGTGTCTAAGGAAATAGTGACCGTAACTAGTATTGTTTACTAATCCCTACTCTATGATGGGAATTTTGTTAAATGTGCACTTAATACCATTATCTCATTTAATCTGCACAAAAACTGTATGAATTAGATCTTTCAAAAATGCCCATTCTAAAGAAGAGGATACTGAGTTTTTGTTTCTTTATTATTTTCAGTTTTATATTCCACCTATAAGTGAAGTCATATGTTTCTTGATTTTGTTTTTTCTAGTCTGACTTATTTTGCTTAATATGATGATCTCATGGTCCATCCATGTTGTCACAATGGCTGTATTTCTTTTTTTTTTTAACTGTTAAATTTATTGGGTGACATTGATATCAATTACATTGTTTCCAGGTGTATAATTCTACATTACATTGTCTATACATCACATTATGTGCTCACCACCCAGAATCATCTTACCTTCCATCACCATATATTTGATTCCCCCTCCCTACTCCCACTTCCCAGCTCTCCCACCCACCTCCCCACTTATCCTCAGGTAACCACTAAACTATTGACTGTGTCCATGAGTTTTTGTTTCTTTGTTCCTTTCAGTTTTATATCCCACCTATAAGTGAGGTCATATGTTTCTTGATTCTTTCAGTCTGACTTATTCTTATCGCTGAGTAGTATTCTATTATGTAAATGTACCACAACTCATGAGTACAGTCAATAGTTTACTGGTTACCTTAGGGTAAGTGGGGAGTGGGATAGGGGAGTAGGGAGGAGACAAGTATATGGTGATGGAAAGAAAACTGACTCTGGGTGGTGAGCACATAATGCAATACATATAATGTAGAATTGTGCACCTGGAAACAATGTAATTTTTACCAACCAATAGCACACCAATACATTTAACAATAAAAAATAATTTTTAAAAAAATGAAAAAAAAATGAAGATGAGGATACTGCACTTAGAACTTTTAAACTAGTAATTGTAGTTATTTTTAAATTTATTACCAGAAAATGTCAGCATTGGGACATTTACTGAGTCAGACTCATTTGATTGCTATATCTCAGTGAGTTCTTCTTTTCTTATTTTTTGTGTGTCTTGTAATTTTTTTTAAAATTCTGTACATTAAGGACAGCACAGTAAAAACTGATGTGTATAGATAGCACTTTTATATAGAAATGTGTTGTCTCTTCCTCTAGCCGGGGGTGGCAAGCCTATGGCACGCGTGCCCAAAGTGGCACATGGAGCATTTATTTTGGCACGCAGAGCTGTGAATACCATTAAAAAATATATTGTTTATGCTCTTATAGATATAAAAATAATTGATACCTCTATCTCACTCGATGGGTTGGCATGCAAGTTGAGCGAGTATACTCTTATTTCATAAACTTTGGCACTCAGTCGCCAAAAGGTTCGCCACCCCTGGGACCATTAATATGGAGATTTCATTCAATGTAGTCATTAATTTAGCTGGTTTGAGATTTTATTGTTGCTGTGGTTACCATCAATTTATCACCAGCTTCAGATCCTTTTAGCAATAGTTGAAGGTAGAAACTGGGTTGTCAGTGTGTTTTTCTTAATGTTCCTTATCCACTCTCATCTTTTAGCCTTCCTGTTGCTCTTGTACCTGACAGAGGGTCTTCACATGTACTGTTTTCTCCAGTGGTAGACTGCTAGTATTTATTACGTGGTGTTTGTGATCCTGGTTTTAAGTGGCTCGGGGGCTGGGGGAGGGTATTTCTTTCATTTTTCGTCCAGCTTCCAACTTAGGCTTTGTCTCAAGGTTGGAATTTTATTAGTGAAGCAGCCTCACTAACTATGGAAGCCAAACACTGCTGTGGATCTTTAGTAGGTCTCGCATGGGAGAGTCCTACCTCTCCCTTAGCAGTA
Organism: Craseonycteris thonglongyai; assembly: GCA_004027555.1. Taxonomy (NCBI): domain Eukaryota; kingdom Metazoa; phylum Chordata; class Mammalia; order Chiroptera; family Craseonycteridae; genus Craseonycteris; species Craseonycteris thonglongyai. Next base: position 7,430 of record PVKE010038718.1, read on the forward strand.
GAAGACCTACTCACATAAGGCTCTATTCCTGGGGTAGTTTTGTATTCCTACTCCAGGGAGAGGGTTAGTATTTTTATTTTTACCTTTCCCACCTTTCTCTTCAAGTTTGTCCTAGAATGTTAGTATGAGCTGCAGCTTCCCAGTTGGTTAAGACTTGTTCCATGGGGGAGAAGGTTTTGAATAGGGTTTGTTCTATTTCTGTGATGATGATGCTCGCTTTATCCAAGCTGCACAACCATGAGAGGATTTCTCTTATATCCCATCATGCCTCATTCCTTCTTAGAGCCCCAGCAGAGTTCTGTGGAGCAGAGCCTACAAAGAATGTGAATGCTCCAGGTGTATGGTATGAGTCCTAGGGATTTTACAAGGGCTGTCTGGGAAAAATCCAGCTATAATGCCTCTATTTTTCATATTACATAGCTGGATACTTTCTGGATAGCCATCATATACTTTTCTGCTAGCTCATACTTGGATTTTATTAATTGTTATCAATCCTTTTTAACCACTTGTGTGATACTTCCCATGCTCTGATACTGTGTTTCAGTGTGTGTCTTCTCTGCCTGGAGACACTTATCTTTCTTTGGATTCCAAACTGATTGTCTCAAGTCCTCAGTTCACTGATAAATTTAAGAAAAGTTACAGTTTTGTAGTTTGTCTGGCATTTTCTTCTATTAATGTGGGAGAAAACCTTTTTTCAACTTTCTACATCCTAGGCAAAAGTGAAATTCCTAGTTAACTCGTAAACTCATATGTGTAGTTATCTTAGGATAGGTTCTTACAGATGAAAATAATGAGCCAAAGATTCAAGTGTAAGTGATTTGCTAAGAAACTGCTCTCAGAAAAAACAAGAGTATGGGGAAAACAGAAAATAGAAGGGAAGATGCCCAGAAAGAATATCATTTTGCTGACATCTCAGATGCCTCAATCATTTAGTAAGCTCTAGAGTATAAATTATACTTCAGAGTGTATCCTGAGTTGGGGTAGAAGAGCTGAGATTTTGTAGTCCAATAACAGTTGAGCACTAGCTGTAGGCATCCTGGAGTAGAATGTAGACCACCAAACACTTCTTCTAGGTAAGAGTTAATTTGCTCCAGTGCCCACAGGCAAGCCACTGAAGAGGGCAGGTGTGGGTCACGTGCAGCGAAGTGTGAAGAGGCTTAGAAATGAACAGCAGCTATAATAAAAGTACCACTTTATCAATATGAATGGTTTATCCTAAGTGCTATTTTATTTTTCTTTTGGTTAGTAACTGATGTTATGCCTTTTATTTTCAACTTTTCTATATGCTTGTTTCGGTTGTGTCTCTTGTAAGAAACACTTGGTGCTGTTCATTTCCTCCAATTTTATCACCACTATAAGGAATTTAAAATATTTACATGAATTGTGATAATTGATACATTTGAATTCATTCTACCATTTGTAATTTATATGGCTGTTTACCATTATTAAAAAAAACCCACATTTTCCTTCTTTCTCTGTTTCTATTGGGTCCTATAGGTTCTATTTCTATTTTTAGTAGAATTTTAAATTATTTAAATGCATAGTGTTTTTTTCCTGCTAAACTGAGATTTGTTTAATAGTCTCATCCTCTTCACAAACACTGTGACCTAAATTATTTAATAAGTACTTATATAACCCAACTGTATTCCAGATACTGTCTTACAGTTTAGAGATAAAGTCATCATGCAGCTTACATTCTCATGGAAATAGCAAGGTTTAATTACTTTATTATTAATCATTATTTAAGTTCAATTATGTGTTTTATCTATTTCTGTTTACACTGATGTTATATTATATGCCTTTCCTATAGATTAACTATATTAAAATTAAACCCATTGATATTCTGAAAGCTGTAAACTCTTATCATTTGTGTGTCTGAAAAAGTTTGATTTTCTTAAACTTTTGAAAGATAATTTAGTTCAGGCATGTTTAACCTGCAGCCCAAGACAGCTTTGAATGAGCCCCAACATAAATTATTATAACATTATGAGTTTTTTTAGCTTGTCAGCTGTTGTTACTATATTTTATGTGTGGCCCAAGACAAGTCCTCTTCCATAGTGGTCCATGGAAGTCAAAAGGTTGGACACTGCTGGTTTAGTTGGATATAAAATCCTAGACTGAATTATTTTGCTTCTACACTTTGAAGGTATAACTTTATTATTTTTGGACATTTATTGTGTCAATGAAAAGAGCCTGCAGTTGGTTTGCTGTCTTTTGTAGATAATTTGTGTTTTTCTTCTAATGGTTTCAAATACATCTTTATTATGCACTGTAGTCTATTATCATATGCTCTAGGTTTGAGTTTACTTATTTATCTCCCCAGTACTCAGAATAAAATCTCATCACATTGGTCTCAAAAGTTATCTGTTTGTATGTTTCTGCTTTGTCCTTACACTCATTATCTTTTACTAGAACTCGTATTAGTCATAGTTAAAGTCTGTCTGTTTTTCATCTCTCATTTCTTTTTCATATTTAAAAAATTCATTTATCACTTTGTGAATGACCCATATTATATTCTAATTCAAGAATTTTCTTTGGATGTTGGCTAGATTTTAGTTTATCTAATAGTTTTGTAAATCAATTATCTATTACCGGTACTTATAATAACTACTTCCCTTCTCCCCAAAACAAAACTTATGACTGAAACAGCCATTTATTTCTACATAATTCTTCAATTTGGCCTGGGCTTCACTGGGTGATTCTTTTACTGACCTTGCTTAGGTTCATGAATGCAGATAGTGAACTCAATTGGGAACTGTGTTTCAAGATGACCTTATTTAACTTATCTGGCAGCTGAGTGCTGACTATTGGCTGAGGTGCCTTGTTCCTCATCTGTGTAGTTTCTCATCCTCCAGTAGGTTATGTTTGGCTTGTTCATAAGATAAACATTCTAAGAGGTTGAATTTTCTGTGCTATTTATTGGTTAAAGCAAGAATAAGGCCAGTCCAGAATATAGGTGGTAAGAATTAGATTCTACCTGTTAATGGGAGAAACTTTAAAGTCATATTTCAAAAGGGTATGTACAGAGAGAAGTGTGATTTGAAACAATCTATTGTATAATCTATCATCTAGACCAAATGGCTTGTAATTTTCCCACCATATCTCATACAATAATGAGATAAGATAGTCCCACAATTTTATCTCATTATGGTATTATAATCTGCATTATAATAGGTTAGAATTCAGGGGTCTCCAAACTACAGTGGGCTGGATGCGGCCCGCGAGGCCCTCTCATCCGGCCCGTGGAGACCTTTTTATCTGAATAAAATAATATTAAATGAATATTTAAAAACAACATCTATGTTTTGATTTTTTATTTGGACCTCGAGTGTGTAGTCGGCCCCCAAACTGCTGTTTGATAGTTAATGTGGCCCGCGGGCTGAAAAGTTTGGAGACCCCTGGATGATAGATAAGATTTCTAATTTGCAGCTTTATCATTACAACCACCCTTAACCTATAGACTTGTAAAGTAAAAGAAGAAGTTATCTACATCTACACCATACACACCCAACATGTAATAGTAAGACAGGGACAGAGTAACTGCAATAGACATAACTATTCAAAAAGGGGAGAAATAAGATGAGGAATAAATCTGGTCATATGCAGGCTGTCAGAGCCTCTTTTTCCAGGGTAAGAAAAGAACCCTAATATTCTCTGAAAGACATTCTCAGTCTGTTTTTTGACCATAGAAATTTGGCTTCTTTTTGTTTTGAACTGTCTCTACTCCCTCTTGTAACACCCTTAAACATATTTTGGATTGTTTATGAATCTGTTAGTGATTTTCTTTATGCCCTCAAAGCTACATCCATAATTCTTTAGAATTAGATCTCTACTTTGGGCCATATGTGAAATTGTGAGGCAATTTACCATAAGATTCTCAGAACTCTTTTTTCTAGCTGTTAGGATTAACTGTGCACACTTACAAATAAATCTCTTTGTGCTCTTAGCTGATGGTCTTATAGTCACACACTTGATTTGATCTTTACTCAAATACCATAGCTGGAAAACCTAGAAATATGAAATGTTTTATTTTGTAATCCAGCATGTCTTGATTCTTTATATTTACTCTGAATTCTGCTTGACAGCTGAATCGTTCTCTCTTTAGTTCATCTCTCTCATCCCATATTTATCAGACAGACACACACACACAAAACCAAAAAGCTGTCAGTTTCAACATTTTGCCTGATATCTTCTTGGCCGGCTCTATTTGTATTTGAGTACGCTATCTATCTACCCAGTTTTGTAGGCTTAAGTTTTGCCAATAGTTTTGAATCACTGACCCCCATCTTTTCAGACACAAAGAGCAGTTTCTAACTGTTCTTTCTTTTTTTTAGCACCTACAGTTTCTTTGCTGTTTTACAGCCTCCACCCACCACATAGTCCCCAAGCCAATGCCAAGCTTTTTGGGTTTTATTATGGCAGCATCAGTTTTGTAGGTACACATTTTTGTGTCAGTTATAAATTTCTGCATAACAAACCACTCCAAAATTTAGTGGCTAAAATCAACAACTTGTTTAATGAAGTTTGAACTCAGTCAGGCATTTCTTATGCTGATCATGCATGGGATCACTTGTGTGTGGTTTCAGTCATCTGAAGCTTAACTGTTGAGAATATTTCAAGTTGGTCTCAATTAGATGTCTGACAGTTGGTGTTGGATATTAGTTATAGCTTTTTGTTTATTTTAATTGTGGCCTCTCATCTTTGAGAACCCAGAATTGACTTCTTTACATGATTAAAGTTTCACTCAATGACAGATATCAGAAGTTCAAGGTCTCTTGAGAACTAACATAAGATGTCTCACAATGTTATTTTTACCATATTTTATGAGCAAATGCAAGTCTGAAAGTCAGGTCAAATTAAAGAGGTAGGGGACAGACACCAGTTCTTGATAGGAATAGAGAAATCATACTGCAAAAAGGCATGGCATAAGGAGGCTCTGATATATTGGGAGTCATTATTCTAACAATATGCTAGAGTTTTAATTACAGTGACTCTCCCCAAAGCCACCTGTACTTATTACACATGTCTTTGTTAATATAACATTTAAAATTATTTTGTTAGGGTTATATCTGAATTTATTATTTAAAGCATCTTAAAGATATTTATTGTAAAACGTTTATCAATTACATTTATGAATTGACTTTCTCTGGAGTGAATTTTTGTTCTATTAATAATTGTTGACATTTGTTTGCTTTTTTACTGATGTGTACAACTTTCTTTAAGCAGTTAAATATTTTGGTTTGCAGGCTTATTTTATTAGAAAGCCTTGTTTTCCTCCTCTGTCCCCACTCCTTCCTATGTGATTTTCTGTTGAACTATGTTCCATAAAAATTAGCATGTAGAATCAGGCCTATCATTTTGGTTATTCTGCCTTGTGGATATTGTGGATTGAGCTTGTTACAGAGCCCAACCTGGTTTATTTCTTATTTATGAGGCCGTGTTTATATCCTCCCATCTCTTCAGCTCATGTGTTCTTATGTGCCCTAGCCACTGATGGACATCAACAGTAGTTGTTCCTATCTTCTTTCCTCCAGCATTCTTAATTTAGATCTCAAACACCTGAAGGATTCTTATGGTCCTTGTTAATCCTCTATAGGAAACTTTTAGTCTCCCATGGCCTTCTCCCAAACATGAGATTCAGCAAGTCTTTGGCTTCATTTTTCCCATTGTTTTGTGTTCTTGTTTAATGTCCAGCTTATAAAAAGTTTATATTTTACTTTATTGTTTCTTCTTTTGATATTATTTTTTTATATTTTCTCTATTGCTACTATGTACAGGGTGGCCCCAAAATTGATATATAGTTGCATCAGTGAAATATTCATCACAACAGACTGGAATGTGTGTCACACTGTGTGCCACAGTGAACTGGACAGGTTTGAGGAATATTGCAGCATTGATGGAAGATATTTTAAGCACTTACAAGTTTAGACAGTATTAAACAAATGTAAATGTAATAAATAATGTAATAAAATGAAAATAAACTACATTATGTATCTACTTTGGGGCCACCCTCTATATACAGTTAAGAGTATATGAAAACTGTGAATTTTCTGTACCAATTTTGCCTCATTTGTTCTTAGCATTTCCCTAAACTCATAATAAAGAGGATATATGTTGCTCAAATTCAGTAAAAAGAAAATAGATGTTTCACAAGTGAATTTAAATTTAAGCTGAGATTTTGGTATAGAATCAAACCTTTTTTTTCTTTGATATTAAGTCAAAATTGTATGCTTTCAATGGCATAGTAGGCAAAGCTTATGGTGCTACAAGAGTCTTTTTAAAATGTTTCAAAATGGTTGAATAATATTACATTTACCATTCTCAGGGATGGTTTCATTTTACACTATATGTCATGTACTACCTAATTCATCAATGTACCTGATGAGAAAAATCCTCTTAAGCAAACAAAGCTACATGTTTAGGGCTTGAGAAGAGGAATTGTTCTATTAAGGCTACTAAAACCCATTCTTTTCAAGCACATTCTTAGCTCTAGGTCTTAAAGTTTAGAATCAATCCAGTTTGGAAGCTGTATTGTATTTATGCAAAAAGGGCTATCATGTGTCAATATAATTGTAAGGTTATAATCTTTTATTTGGCGTTTTTTTGTTTTGTTTTTTACAAGATGGAACTGAATGGAGAAGATTATGTACAAAGACACAAAATGGCAGAGCAATGAGCAATGTAATGATTGCTAATCATGCGAGAGAGGCTAGGTACCATTTGTATTTTACAAAGGGTGACCCAAAAATACCAGAATTTATTTATAAAAAAATGTGTATTTATTCTTACATCTTTAAACTTCAGTCACCTTCAAAGTACTCTTTATTTGATGTAATATACCTATCAAAATGCTTTCCACAGTTCAAAACAGGTTTTTTGTTTTAAATGGGCAAGAAAGACTGAGATATTACAGTAGGGAAAGGACATTATAACAGATCTGACACACGGGGTTAGAGCTTTTTAAATTTTTATTTTTTGCTGTTAAATATACTAGGCTGACATTGGTTAGTAAAAATTACATAGGTTCCAGGTGTACAATTCTATAGTATTTTATCAATGTGTTAACAATATTCAAAACCGTTTTTGAACTCATCGACTTTGATGTCTTTGAGTGCTTCTGCCATTTTGTTTGACCTCTTCCACATCAGTAAAACGTTTTACTTTGAAGACTTATTCAAAAGGGAAACAACAACAACAACAAAAATGTCACTCGTGGTGAGATACTGTGAGAGATACTGTGAATAGGAAGAGTGAGACACGGGAGTCATGATGTTTTTGGACAAAAACTCTTGAACACTCAGTGTGGGTGGGCAGGTGTGTTGTCATGCTGCATGTTGTTCATGTACATCACTCATCACAAAATGGGCACACGTGTTGCAAGAGTCTAAAAAAAAAAACCTTCACTGAAGCCAACACAGCTTCTCATAATGCCAGTGTGGTTCACTGATGACGATGGGTTCTTAGAACACTCATTTAGTGGGGGAAACCTGTACTACAAGGGACCCCCCTCTCCAGAAGATAATTCTGTTTTTGTTTTTTGTTTTTGGTGGCAGGGGCCACCTCTTGTACCATTTGTTATTATGTTCTTGTGAGTGGGCTGACCTTTGGTGTAATTGGAGCAAGAGAAAAGGTAGCCATTTTCACTTTTTCCAGGGTTTTTCCATGTTGACAGAATTGACTGTTGACAAAAGGTTGGGCTTTCCTAAAATGTGTCCAGGGAAGGGCACATTCTATCTTACTGAAATTTATAAGGTGGCAAAGAAGTCAGAGGAATATAAAATTTCTGTTCTCTTGCCCATGTTTTAAGAAAAATTTAGTTAGGAACATTTACCAATGTGAATTACCAACAAACTTGATGAATTGTGATTATATGCATGTTATAGAAAA
>PVKE010038719.1:0-15324 GCA_004027555.1 Craseonycteris thonglongyai
CGAGGATCGAATCCCGGCTCCGGCCCAGGCAGGACCCACGTGCTGAACTGGGGAGTTCCCACAGTTCGGTTCTCTAACTGTCTCTGTCTCTGTCTCTCTCTCTATCTGTCAAAAAGTAGAATAGAAATAACTATGCACTGAAGACAAAAAGATAATTTCTCTCTATAAATGTGAAAAGATAAAAAAAAAAAAAAAAAAATGTAAGTATGGAAGGTCACCCAGCTTGACCCCAGTGGAAACGTGACTAAGGCTCAGCTGCCTCTGCCAGTAGGCATTCTTCCCTTGAGCACCAGTCAGACGTGAGTTCTAATCCCAAATGTGAAGTGCTCTTGCCAAGGTCAAGGAGCAGAACCTAGACAAGTCACCGCTTCCTCACCTGTAAATCAGGTGAGTCATACACCCCTTACCTCACAGATCATTACATTTGAATGAAGTAACTATGAGTGCACTGACCAATAGCTGAAGTTCAATAAGAAATCAATAACTAGTAGCTATTATTATTGCCATCTTAATTATGACTAGGTTTCACAGGAAGCAGCTTAGGCCCAGTCACAGTCGGGCGGGGTCCTTTCCAATTGTGGGTAACAGAGAGGACAGGATCCCACTGAGCCCCATGTCCACTGCTGCAGACTCCGAGCAAAGAAGACAGAAGAGAAGGGCATGAACGGAAGGGCAGGCAGGCACCGCCACGCACCCTTCATTCCTGCTCTCTCGTCACCTGACTATCATGAGCATGCGTAACAGGGAGGTCACAATCTTGTTCGCTTTTTTGCTTTTAAGGACATCTATGACTAGAGAATGTCACACTTATCTCCATAGATGTCCTCTGGGCAGAAGACCCAAGCAAACAGGCACAGGACAGCAGCTTCTCCCTGGCAAAGAAAGGTAAGTCAGTTCCTCTAACAAGCACAAAGGAGAGTGGTGGTTCTTATCCCTTCGAATTTCACAAATGAAACCCTCAGGTGAGAGTGGAGGGAAGAGCCCCATAGTTCCCAGGTGGGTCCCTCCCAGGAGCACACAGGGCCCCTCGCCTGTTGCTGCAGCTCTGAAGGGCAGGAGCCCTCTGGCCCCCAGCCTGCCTCTGTGGAGGCCGTCCCTCTGTGAAGAACCAAGGTGCGAGGAAGCAGGTATGTGTACTCAAGTATTCCTCCACTTCCTGAGCCCTGCACAAAGCATCAGCTACTGCTAAATAACTATGCACTTGTCACCTGGTCCCCACGAGGCTGGGTCCAGTCTTCAGGGTGAACTGTACTGGAAGGACCCGGGACCTCCCAGTGGGTCAGTCCAGGTCACTAGGGAGGTCTGGTCCCTGCAGCTAGCTGCCCAGGAGAGCAGCCCCTGGCCCCCAATCCGGCCTCCCCAGAAGCCATCTCCAGGCTGCCATCCTGGAGGAAGAGAGGACAAAAAAGGAACGTATGGACTGTCAACTGAGTCGATAGAACAAAGCTCAGGAGGAACAGGAAGAGGACCCAGTGACCATCCTGAAGACCAGGGAGCATTCTACCCTTCTGGTTTGTGCTTGGAGCTGAGCAGTGCTCAGAACCCTGGGGGAGGGTGGCTCTCAGTCACAGTCAAACCCCACCCCTGGGCTCTCAGCTGTGAGGCTGCCAGGTGGCACCAAAGCAGAGTGATACAATTTCTACGTGGTCTGACAGGGTTTCCCCAGACAAGCTTCAAGAGGGAGTGATCAAAGGCTCCCAGTGGAGTGTTCAATTAGCAAAATATTTTCAGCACAAGCCCCAGGTGTGTTCATTTGTCTCTCCAGTTAAGATTTTAGATATTAGTAATGACAACACAAAAGAGACCTTGCTGGCTTTATGCTCAAAGTGGGAGAAGACGAATAACAAACCGCACGGACAGCTCTCAGCCAGAGACACAGGCAAAGGACAGGCTTTGAACGGCAGTGGTGCCTGAAGAGGGGGTGTGAGCAAGAGTGGAGAGCTTTGTGATCCAGGGGCTCAGGAAGGCCCATCTGAAGGTGATGCAGGACCAGAGGCAGGACTTGGGGGCACACTGAGCAGTCATCATCCAATACAGCACCCACAGGCCACAGGGAGCTATTTAAATGTAATTTTACATCAACTAAGTACACTTCTAAACTCCAGTTGCCCAAGTGCTCGTAGTCACACTTAGTCACATGTAGTCACACGTGGCGAATGGCTGCCTACTGGGCAGCACACAGAAAGTGCTATTGGCCAGTGCTCTTCTGAGGCCAGGCTTCGGCCCATGACCCCCACCCTCCCTTGCTTGCAAATGTCAAGGTCCCGGGCAAGGACAGACAGGACCCAGCGTTCTTAAGTCCTCACTGAAGACATACACCTCCAGGGACTGCTCCCATCCCAGAGGAGCCTGTGTGGCGGGGGCAGGTCACTGTCCACAGGGAGTGACTGGGAGGGTGGGGTGCCCTTTGCCCAGCCCTGGGGGCTGTACTCTCACCCTATAGGGCAGGGAAGCCTTGCAGTCACAGCATGACAAGTGACAAGGATGTGATGTCACAGAGGCCCAGACACAAGCAAGCCTTTGACTCGAGGCAAATTTGTTAAACTGAGACTGGGCCACATCTATGTAGCACACAGTGTCACCTCCCACCAGGTACAGACTAAACAGAGCAAACTCCTGCCCCCCAGGGGAGGATCCCTCTGTGTGAAGGTAGGATAGCAGCTGTCCTGCTTTTAGGCCAGGAGACAGGGCCTGGGAGAAGGTTCCAGTCCCCTCCCTCTGAAATACCCGCAGCCCCACTCACTTGCTCTAGCAGGGCTCCTCCAAGCTCTTATCCCTCTACTGTCCTTTGCAAAGGACCCCGATATCCAGAGCTCCCTGGAAGCTGGCATCTTCTTCTGAGTGTCTGACAAGGCACCTGCAGCACAACTGAGGAGGAACCCAGGGAACTAAGTCACCGCCCCAGGGTAGCAGGCAGGGTAAGACTCCTGTCTAGGCAGCAACAGCCCTGGGAAGACCTGCTCAGTGCCTTCCCTCCACACCTTCCCTGGGGCCTCTCCTTGGCCTCCCCACCCATCCAGGGCCCTGAGACCCCCTCCCTGGGGACTCCTGGCCTGCCCAGGGCTCTGAGCCCCCTGCACCCTGTGCCACAGTACCTGTTGGCCATGATGGTGGAGTACTTGGGATGCATGAGGCTGCCTGTACACTTCTACAACAGGTCCACTTCTTCCTGACCTTGTGAGTGCCCCTTAGGACCCGCTCCCAGTTCTGCCAAATCCCATGAACCATGCCCTAAGGGTCCCAGTGGGGGCTCACTTGACCACAGAGAAAACACACCCATAAGGGGTCACATGGTCATGGGGACAGGGCCACAAGGGTCTGAGATGAGGGAAGCAGCTGGGAAACTCCCTTGTTATCCAGAGACCAGGGACTGAGGAAGGGCACTAAGAAAACGGCACGGGTCAGCAGCCTGGCCTGGGGACAGCACGGCCCAGAGGCTGGGCAGTAAGGGCTGTCCTGCTGCCCCTGGACCTGGGGTCCCTGCAGACAGGCACCCTCGACTCTCCCCTGGACACACTGCCCAAAACAGCGGCTGTCCTTGAGATTGGGAGTTGTCACTGGAGCCAGGACAGGGCCCCCTGTGCCTGTGGCAGCTATATGGCCCCTGACGTGCAGGACAAACCCAGGTTCCAGAGCATCTCCTGGTTCCTGCATCACAGGTGGACACCCCACCTGGTCCAGCCCCACACGCAGCTCCTCAAGCAAAGGAGCAGGATGTCCAAGCAAAGGGGAACCCAGCCTGGGTCACTTGGAAGCTGTGCCAGGAGGTGTATCCCAGGCTACTAGGGGCTGGGGGGTTCAAGCTAGACAGTGGGCCCTTCCCCCAGGACTCACTCCCTGTGTTTCCCTCTCAGATCCATGCCCTAAACCCATATATGGGCCTGGGGACTGGAGCACCAGTGCACCCCCTAGGCTCCCAGGGAGCAAGTAGGGCTGCAGGAGGCCCAGATGAGTGCAAAAGTGAGGGCTGCAACCTGTCCAAGTTGAGTGTGAAAATAGGACTACAGACTGTCCAGGTGAGTACAGGAGTGGGGGCTACAGACCACTGAGGTGAGTACAGGAATGGGGGCTGCAACCTGTCCAGGTGAGAGCGGGAGTGGGGACTTCACCCAGTCCAGGTCACTGTTGAAGTGGGGGTTCCAAGAGGCCCAGGTGATTGCAGAGTGTGGGAATGGGGCTTTGAACTGTCCAGATGAGTGCAGGAGTTTGGACTGCAGATAATCCTAATGAGCCCTGGAGTGGTCACTGCAACCTGTCCAGATGAGTGCTGGAATGAGGACTGCAATCTATTCGGGTAAGTGCAGGTTTGTGGGCTTCAACCTGGACAGTTTGTGCTGGAGTGAGAACTGCAAGAGGTCCAGGTATGTGCTGGAGAGGTGGCTGCACCCTGTCCAAGTGTGTGCTAGATTGATGACTGCAGTTGGTCCAGGTGAGTCTGAGTGTGGGAGCTACAACCTGTCCAGGTGAGTGCTGGAGCGGTGGCTGCAGGAGGTTCAGATGAATTCTAACCTGGGGGCTGAAGGAGATCCAGTTGAGTGCTGGCATGTGGTTACAGGTGGTCTAGGTGAGTGTGGGAGTGAGGGTTGCAGGCAGTCCAGGTGAGTGCTAGAGTGCAGGCTGCAACCTGTCCAGGTGAGTGTGGGAGTGAGGACTGCAACCTGTCTACGTGAATGCTGGACTGAGGACTATAGACTGTCCAGGTGAGTGCAGAAGTGAGGACAGTGGGCATTCCACGTGAGTGCTGGATAGGCAGCCACAACTTATTCAGGTGAATGAAGGAGTGAAGACTCCTTATGCCCAGGTGAGTGCTAGAGTGGTGGCTACAACCAATCCAGGTGAGTGCAAGAGTGGAGGCTGCTACCTGTCCATGTGAGTGTAGGAGTGGGAGCTTTAACCTGTCTAAGTGACTGCAGGAGTGGGGGCTGCACCCTCTCCAGGGGAGTGCTGGAGGACTATAGGTGGTCCTGGTGAGTGCTGGAGTGGGAGCTGCAACCTGTCCAGGTGAGTGTGGGAGTGGGGCTGCAGGAAGTTCAGGTGAGTGTTAGCCTGGGTGTTGAAGGAGGTCCAGTTGAGTGTGGATATGTGGACATGTCCAGGTGAGTGCTGGAGCGGGAGCTGCAACCTGTCAAGGTGACTATGGGAGTGAGGATTACAACCTGTCCAGGTGAGTGTTGGAGTGGGGACTGAAATTTGTCCAGATGAATGCTGGAGTAAGAAATGCAGGTGATCCAGGTGAGTGGTGGAGTGGGAGCTGCAATCTGTCCAGGTGTATGTGGGAGTGGGGCTGCAGGAGATCCATGGGAGTGCGGTCTTGGGTTCTGTAGGAGGGCCCGTTGCGTGTGGGTATGTACTTCCAGGTGGTCCACGTGAGTACTCGAGTGCGGCTGCAACTGGTCCATGTGAGTGTGGAAATGTGGCTGCAGGTGGTCTAGGTGAGCACAGGAGTGGAGACTGCTGGTGTTCTAGATGAGTACGGGAGTAGGGGCTACACTTGGCAAGTGTTTGCAGGGGTGGGACTGCAGGTGGCAGGTGAGTGCAGGACTGGGGGCCACAGCTGCTCCAGGTGCATGTGGGAGTGGGGGCTGCAGAAATCCAGGTTAGTGTATTCGTGGAACTGCACAGTCCAGGTAAATGCTAGAATGGGGGCTGCAGGTGTTCCAGTTGAGTGCAGCAGTGGGGGCTGCAGATGGCAGGTGAATGTGGATGTGGGGCTGCCTGTGGTCTGCGTGAGTATGTGAGTCTGGGCTACAGGCAGTCCAGAGCATGGAGGTGACAGCTCCTTCTCAACGTGCACCATGTGGTGGGTCTGCCGGCCCCTCCACTCTGATCTCACTTCCTGTTCTCACAGCTCCTACCACTGCTGCCCTCTCCATGCTCCAGGTGGCACCAGCATGGGCTCCCAGCCTCGTCAGACCTGCAGGCCAGATGGACAGTGCAGGAAGAGCCCAAAACCAGCCAATGGCACAGTGGCCCTGAGACTTCCAGCAGGTGTCAGCCAACAAAGGCCCCTGATCCCTGAATATCCTGGGGAGTCTAGCTGTAATGTGAACAAGGTACCCAAGGCAACCAAGAGACTGAGAACGAACAGAGGGAGGAGGGATGGAAGTCTGGAAAGAGACCTGGATCACCAAGGAGGAGCCTGAAGGAAGAGGCCGGAGAAACAACTGGAAGATGGTGAGGAAGAGACAACGGAAGAGAAGAGGAGCATGTGGGCACAGCAGTGGTGCCTGGAGCTCCTACAACAACCTGCAGTGCAGCCCTGTCCAGTGGAGACGGATGGTGGGCACTTCAGCCCCAGGACGAGCGGGAGGCATGTGTATATTGGTGCATCCATCTGAGGCTGACACAAGAGTGACAATAAAGGAAATTGTGTGCATTGTATGTTCCATCTGACATGGCAGAAACAACCCAACTTTCAAAATGAGAGAAGGAAACAAGAGTGGGTGTTAGGGGAGGTGAGGCTCCCCATCAAAGCTGGAAACAAGATGGTGGGAGCCAAGGTAAAGAGTTGGTCGAGGGTCCTATGAAAGTGTCAGTGTTAAATGTATTCACAAAAACATGAGCCAGTGCAACTGCTAAGTGTCATGAATACAACCAATTTTTAAAAAGCAAAAAATAAACAAACATGAAATAAAGACAGTAAATATTTTAAAAAGCACCAAATATAAAACACAACTGAGATCAGTCATATGTGACACCTTCAGACCAGGATGGGAATTGTGATCTTGACACCAAGGAAGGAACACTCCACCTCACAGTCCTCCAAAGACACGGGGATACTGGGTTGGGGGGGGCGGGGGTAGGTGCTGGGGATCAGCCTGTTGTCAAAGGTGACGAGGAGCCTAGGCAGGTCCACTGCAGCTTTATCTGCTTGGTCATGTGCACGTGTGACAGGTACATGTCACCAGAAGCTATGAAGGAGCCTATTCAAGTTAAGACTGGGCAGCACCATGGGGAGCTGTGGGGCAAACCCAAAGCTCTCAGTCCCACAGTTCATGCCTCCACACAGATGTCAGCCAATCTCTCTGTGTGTGTAACAGTGCTGGTCTCAGTGATGTCCACCTTTGCAGGCCATTACATGCATTTCTGTGTGTGCAAGGAGCAGAGATGCGGTGTGGCAGAGATGCGGTGTGACACAGCCAGCTCTCACCAGCATTTGGTCCTCCTCCTTTCTGTAGACACACAGGAGTCACATGAGCTGGAGCGACTTGAGTACTTGCTGCCAATAGGCTGTAATTGTAAGTGGCCACTTCTGGGCCAAGACACTCGAGAGCCAGGGGTGTCCCCAGCTCTTTCCTTGCCTAACATGACTGTCCAGAACATCCTCTCTGCCCACTGCTAGCTCATGAGTAGGCCCAACCACAAACACATTGCTATCCCTAGGCCATCTGCATCTTCCTTTCTGCTCCCTCTTACAAAGTTGGTGTTTGCCTTTGTTGACAATAGTCTAGTGCCTATTCTCCCTCACATGTGAGAGTTCACATGTGTGCAAGTCTCTATCAAGTCATTCTTCTGAGAAAAGCAACTGCGAGTAAAGATACAGCCCCCACTGCCTAGACACAGAGTCCTCCAAATTCTGGTGCAAATGGGATTTCTATAATCTAACACTTGTGTGTTCCTCTTTTACCTGGGGAAATAACTAAGAGTGACGGCAGCCAAATTTCACCCCCAGGCCAGTCCATCTCGCCATGCTTCCCAAGCAGGAGCTTCCCACGACTGACCACTGAGCATCTACAGAACAGCTCTGCCTTCAGACACGTGCCTGAGAAATGCCAGCCCCTTTGCAGAAGCAAAGGCCACCCAGGTTTTGCCAATATCTCAATGGAAATGTTCCTATTTGCTCTGGTTTTTACTTTTAAAGATAAACACCACAACTTAGGATGTGGACTTGTGAAATCACTTCTACCCCTTTATGGTCCTGGTGGCCACTCAGAAGCACAGGGCACATGTCACCACCTGGATGGCAGACAGCTTTCTTCCTTCTGCTTTGGAAACCTGAAGCTGGGGACACCTTTGTGTGATTACCTTCCATCATCATCTAGTCCAAAAATCCCTGATACAGATGTAAGATGTAGTCCCTACATCTTGGGTGGAAATGGACAACTTCTGAAGCCCAGTCTACAGCAGAAGTTTCCTATTTTGTCTATTTAAAACAGGTTTCATATGGCAATTCTTCATTAGGGTATAAATGTCCTCCTGTTTAAGGTGAATGACCATACTCTGAGGATGGCAGACACTGACACAGAAAGTACAAACTCCTTTTGGATAACCACCACATCTTAAGGAACTGCCAAAAGTCCTTTTGTTAATGCAGAAAGTTTTAAATGCTTCTTTAAAAACTGCATTTTTTGAGCATAAAGTTACTTCACCTAAATCACCATAGCTGAGTTTAAAAATATCCACCGCAGCCCCCACTACTCTATTTTCTGAAAACCCAAACTAATAATCATCAAGAGTTTTGAAAACAAACCAAAAAACTTTATTTACGAATGTAAATTTTAACTCACTTGTAGATCATATGTTAATGCTGACAGCAACAGAGTCCCTGGGAGATTTGAAACACTCAGATTGTAAAAGACACTGAGTTTGTACAGCTCATTTCCCCCAGTTATATTATAAAACTTACAAATGTTTCTTTAGTTTGCTGTGTGGTCCCATGTTTGGGCAGCCTGTCCACCAGACAGGATCACATAACCATTGGCTGTGGGTTTCCAAGAAGCAAAGGAGCCAGTCGCAGCACAGCTCGCACAGGCATCTTCAGCTGCTTAAATCTGAAGAGGAGCTCAGCGAAGCTGCTCCCTAAAGAGATGCAAATGTGTGGAGGGGGTCACACCTCTGGACAGGTTGGTCACACAACTCCAGTGACAGTCATATTTAAGCTGGCATTCTGCCTTTTGAACAATTACCCAAAGACAGTACTGAAATTATGTATTTCTCCAATGCACTGTAAAATATAGTTTGATCTAAAAATTTAAATTCACCCATTCTGTACATCAGAAAGTGACTGATACCTAAATATGAAACTATTCTTATTAAGTTATATATTACTTAAATATAATTAATAAAAAAATTAAAATATTTAAACGTAGCTGACAAAAAAAGAAACAAAATAACTTTAGTAAAAATTAAGAGAAGAATAATGTGAACATTTAGTGTATAAGCATTCAAAGGTGTTTGGGCTCTCTGGAGAAGAACCCATTTTATATTGAAATGTAAAAGTTCACAGTGTAAAGTTCAAAGAAGTTTTCTTTTTAAGAAAAGATTCCCAAAAGTAACACCTGCACATGAATAAAAACAAAAACCTAACTAGAGAAGATAACATACTAGCAATGCCTCCTACCAGGGGAGTGGGGAAGAAAGTGACAACGCAGGCAGGGGGAGCCACGGCGCAGTTACCTTCCAGTCCAACGGCTGGCAGGTGCCAGGGAGCTGGTACTGAGTGGTAGACAAGGAAGCAGGCCAGCATGCTCAGCTGAGACTCCTCCCAGGGCTGCCCACTGAGGTAGGCGTGCACACATGTGTCACCCCCAGCTGCAAGAGAGACACAGGAATTGCAGACCTGAAGGCATGAGGAATGGCGCCTCCTTCAGACTTTTTCACTGAGAACTCAGTGAGCACTTAGCATGAGCCAGGTAGAGGCTATGCTGCACACTAAGGCCACTGTGGCCAACCCAATGGAGTGCCTGTGATTGCGGAGTTCAGTGGTATGCAGGACAAGCAAATGCACAATTGCGAACTGTGATGAGTGCTGTATAGTTAGGCACTGCGGCTGTCTCCCGACACCGCACGGTGTCACACTAGAGGGGACTGACTGCAGCTCTGGGGATGGGTCCTGATTAGTGTCAGTTTCTCAAACACTAACCTGAAGGGTGGATTAGAACATACACAGGTGGGCCCCACCTGCATGATTTCTTGGACAGGGCCAGAAAACTCCTATCTCTATCAAGTTCCCAGGTGACACTGTTCCTGCCCCATGGACCAACTCTTGAGGCCCCATTCTCCTGATAATGACTGGCTCAGGGACAGGCAAGCCTGAGCCACTTGGTGACAGACATGCTCTGCCATGGGGACTGACTGAGAAATGTGCAGGAGCTGCAGCTCAAGCCAGAGGTGAGATGCAAGGCATGTTTGCTGGAGGCTCTGAGAAACAAATGTCCTCATTTCCAGGGTAAAGTTCCCAGAAGCCATTCTGCTCTTTCTCTGGGTCAAACGCAGAGTGTGAGGCAACGGGCTGCGACAGTCACTAACCCAAGTCCTCACTTCAAAAAACCAGAAAAAGAAAAGCTTGCTTAGGTTTATTTTGCTTTGCTTTTCTAGTTTCTTGAAGCAAAAACTTAGATTAGTGGGTAAAGATGTTTCCTCTTTTATACTGTAAGCATTTAGTGCTACAAATTAATACAACTTCTAGTACCACATTTCAGAATTTACTCTGAACTTGCAGTAATTAAGGCACTGCAATCCTGGCATCAAGACAGATAGACCGACAACACATAAGTGAGTCCAGAAAGAGACTCAGTTATTCAATCAACAGCAATCTGAAAGAAAAGTCTTCTCCACAAATGGTTCTGGAACAACTGGATATCTGTATTGAAAAACAAAAAACAAAAAAACCCCAAACCTCAACTCCTACCTCATACCACATAAAAGACTGATGTAAAATGAATCACAGACCAAAATATAAAAGCTAAAACTGTAAAGCTTTAAGAAAACTTAAAACTGTAAAACTGTAAGAAAACTTAAAAAAAAAATCTCATGACCTGTAGTAGGAAAGATTTCTTGGGCTGCACCCAGATAGCAATAGCCATAAAACAAACTGATAAATTAGACCTAAAACTTTGTGTTTATCAAAAATCACCCTTAAGAAAATGAATAGGCAAAAATTAGGAGAAAACTCTGCAAAGCTTCTCACAAAGATGTAACCAGAACTTGTAGAAGCTCCTACACTCAATAAGATAACCAGTTTAAAAATGGGTAAAGGTTTCAATGAACTCTTCGCTGGGGTAAATGAATAACAAAGAAGTAACTGAAAAAGGGGTTAACACAACAGTCACCAGGGAAATGCAAATTAAAATTATATAATACTAACATACTCACCAGCAGGTCTGAAATAAAACCAACTGACAACGCCAAAGCCAGTGGGGTACACCCTGCTGTTCCGGGGACATAAAATGGAGCCACTTGGAAACTAGAGAGCCTGAAGATGCACGCAGGTATGCACAAAGGACAGCAAAGGATAATGGGGTGATGAAGTGGGTGACGGGGCTTATGAAACTATTCTGTTTACTCTGTCTCATGCTTTAAATTGCCCATAATAAAATAGCTAATAGTTAATAAATCTTTAAGTTCTTTTTTTTTTAATATTTATTTATTTATTTTTAATTGTGTTTTGACAGACAGAGAGAGATACAGAGACAGAGAGAGAACTGAACTGGGGGAGCTCCCAGTTCAGCACATGGTTCCGCATGGGCCAGGGCCGGGAATCGATCCTCGGTCTCCAGCGCTGCAAAGTGAGTGCTCAACCCACTGAGCCATCCCAGCTTCCCCTTCTTTAAGTTCTTTTTTTTTTTAATTTTTTTATTTTATTGATTTTTGACAGAGAGAAACAGAGACAGAGAGATACAGAGAGAATGGGGAGGGCCCAGAGCAGTCTCCATAGTTGACATTAGTTTTCCACATAGTTTCACTCCACAGGTGGGCACAGGGCTGTGCAGGGCAGGAACCGGGCCGTGAGCCTCCGGCATAGGTCCCGGCAAGAACTGAACTGTGGGCACTCCCCAGTTCAGCATGTGGGTCCACATGGGCCAGGGCCGGGATTCAATCCTCGGTCCCCGGTGCTTCAAAGCGAGCACTTAACCCGCTGAGCCATCCCAGCTTTCCCAAATTTTTTTATTTTATTTTATTTTTTTGAACTGAACTGGGGACCTCAACGCATTCGGGAAGCACACCCCAGTTCAGCATGTGGGTCCGCCTGGGCTGGAGCCAGGATTCGATCCTCGTTCCTCAGGGCTTCAAAGCAAGCGCTTAACCCGCTGAGCCATCCCGGCTTTCCCAACTTCTTTAAGTTCTTAAAACCCACTTTCTTTGCTCAAGATAAAAATCTAATTGAAAAGATACACATATGCAAAACCCAGTACCTTTTCAGATTTGATGACTGCAGTCTAAGTCCTTAGTGGGTGACCCTGAAAGTCCACATTTGCGTTCGTGAGACACAAACATAGAAGATGTTTCTAAGGCTGAAGCCTAGGCCCCTTATCCCCCATGAATTAGTGTTCTCCACACCACAGCTAAAGCCAGTACTCATGAGAGTGGAGACCACAGATTTAAGAGTTTTAAAGTGATGGTTCCTCACTAGAAAATGAACATGCATTTCTGGCGATGAGGGCAACAGTCAGACTGGTGGAGGCTCAGATCAATGAATGCTGCAAGGAGTGGTTTGAGACAACCTTCACAGAGCATTCTAGTAGTCGCTGCCAGCGTCACTGCGTTGTATAAAATTTGTGTCACAGACTTGAGGACATGTCTTAGCAACAGCAAAGATCTGCTGGACGTGACTATGTGCTAAATTCAATAAAAACAAAAGCTATAAAATAACTTATAAACTTTCCCAAAATGAGAATAAAATAGTATTTATAATATTTTTAAACCACATGACCTTTCAAACCCCTAGAGGACATGACAGATGAGATACAAGAGTCGACCATATACCCCGGAGTTTGAAATTGCTGTTTTCCATGTATATAACTCAAATATAGTTCATAATTTAATTTTTTCATAGTATTACTGGCAGATGGTTTTTCATTTAATTGTATTCGAACACTTAGGTCTTGATAGCAGTATATTAAAGAATCAAGAATTGTCACTATTGCTGCCAGGGTTAGAATGTCCTCAAAGTAGGCTGTTGTCAGGCATGAATTATAAGCCCCTGAATGGACTGGAAGAACAAAAAGGACAAGGAGCTGATCACTAAAAGCCAATTCAGCCCCACATCACACAGCAGGCAGCTCTCTGCCACCTGTCTCAGGTGAGGCAGACTCACACTGACAGTAAGTAACTCCACACTTCCCCTGCCATCACAAGCCAGTACTTCCAGCCAGCCAGCCAGGTTCTCAGGGACTCAGCTGGTAAAACAAGCATTCATGCGCTCAGTAAGCACACGCTGTCTTCAATGTACAGGGGGAGGTACACAACAGGGAGGACAACTGCTGGCCTCTGGAAGGTGACACACCCATAAGAAACAGAAGAGAGAGGCTGGAAAAGAAACATGCTCTGACGCTGGATCCATCAAGGAGTATTTAGCATAGGGTGACCAGATGTCCCGCTTTTGGCGGGACAGTCCCGATTTTTAACAATTTGTCCCGCGGCGTTTTAAAAAAGTCCCGATTTTTGGAAAGAATGCACGACAAGCTAGGGAACGGCGGGAGATAGACCAAATTTTTAATCAAGAACTCCCTCCCCCACCGTCAATGGTGTCCCGCTTTACCAATGTTAAAATCTGGTCACCTTAATTTAGCATGCTCAATCAACTACCATGAAACCCAGTTTTCTTTTTTAAAATGAATCCCTGGGACTGGTAGGGAGAGGAGTAGGAAGAAAAAATAAATGGACCAATTTTCTCATTTTTTATGCCACAGATTTGATAAATACCATTTAGAGTTAAAACATGGAGTCTAAGAACAAGTTAATGACTTCAACTTCTACTTAACTTTATAGAGATAGTGAACCTGTTGAGAGAGAATGGATCGTGTGTCCTACACCTGGCAAATTCTTTAGTTCTACTTCATATTCTTTTGTGTAATCTAAGTAAAAGCAAATGCTTTCTCATTTAAAATAATAGGCACTATAAAATTCCCCATTTTCAACAAAGCAAAAAAAAAAAAAAAAAAAAAATTTAGCATGCTCTGTGTATCCTCCCTATGGTTTACAAATGTATTTTTAAAGAAGTTGAGGTGGACATTCACGGTCTAATTCAGCTAACCAGAAACATTACATCCAGAGCCATGTTGCTTATCCTCAGATCTGTCCTGTTCCCCACTGAGAACAAGCCAGAAAGGAAAGCTGAGGCCTGGCATACCCTAAAAAAGAGCACAGGGCACAGCCGCTCACCTTGCAGCCAGCGGTCCAGGGCATTATCAATGGCGCACTTCACCACGGGCAGGAACTCAGAGCTCATGAACAGTCCTCGCCTTGGGTGCTTCTGCAACCGCTCCTGGTGGCTCCTGGAGCTGAAAAACTCCATCACCAACTTGATCTGCCAGAGTTCCGATGTCTCGGACATTTCTGTCCTTCCCAGTCTTCTTACAGCCTAGAGAAGAGGAGCAGTACACAGAGTGAGAGTGAAGCTGCCCTGACCATCTCGTGCTCAGAACTGGACATGGTAGTATTGGCAGACATGGCCCATTAGACTGGTGAAGAGCAGAGCGAAGCCATTGTTTGCATAGTCTGGCTGCAGAGAAAGCTCTCAGGTAGAAGCAACAAGGGCATGTAAGTCCACTCTTGCTTGGGTCAATGGCTCTGAAAAATGAAGACCAATCAGTTCTACAGCCAGTCCTCCCTGGGAACCCCAGGGGTATCAGGACATGCCCAGGGCCCTGAAAACACTGCTCTGGGGACCCACCTGCAAAGTCACCATACAGCACCCAAAGGGGACATTCCTCCATTGACACCTGCCCATGTGGGCCACCGGGGGAAGGAGCAGAGCTGGCTGTTGAGGGGAGCGGTGCCAGTGTGGACATCACACACTCACACTTGCCAATCAATGCTGTGGGAACCAGACCCTAATGGCGTTCTAGGCCTATGGGATTATACGAGACATTGCCTTTTAATTAAGAATGCTACTTATTTAAAGTGATTTTCAGGTGTGGGGGATGTTCCCTGCCTAAATGTTATTTCCCGCTCAGCTTTTCAGTAGGGATAATTGTGCCATTAGATGATGTCCCAAATGCTCATCTGTGAACTCACTGTATTATATTCACCTGAAGAGTCATTTAAAACTACATTATGGTACTATTCACAGTGGCCAGAACATGGAAACAACCAAAATGCCCTTCAATAGATGACTGGATAAAGAAGTTGTGGTACATTTACACAATGCAATACTACTCAGCGATAAGAAATGATGAAATACAGTCATTTGTGACAACATGGATGGACCTTGAGACCATCTTATTAAGCAAAGTAAGTCAGACTGAAAGAATCAGGAAACATATGACCTCACTTATAGGTGGAATATAAAACTGAAAGAAACAAAGACACAGAGACCTACGGACACACTCAATAGCTTGGTGATTGCCTGAGGGAAGGGGAGGAGGGGGGAGGGAGAGTGGG
>PVKE010038720.1:0-15323 GCA_004027555.1 Craseonycteris thonglongyai
AGGATGACATCAGGCAAGTCATTAACCCTCCTTGGCCATCGATTTCATTCTAAAAACATATTGATAAAAATTATAATAATACTAGTGAGTGTAACCATAATCGTATCAGTGAGTCCTTGTTGGCAACCTGTTTCTGTTCCTTTCTCTCCCTACAGATTTCTACAGAAAGCAGGATGAGGTCAGTGCTCAGTAACGGCAACTTGTAGCATGCTGTGCAAACAAAGGCAGGGCAAGTATATTAGTCGTAGAGTCGGAAAAAGCACCATTGAGAAGGAAGGTTCCAGGTGGGCCTCGTAGGATGAGAGATTTCTGTAAGAGTAGAATTCCACGGACAGTGGGAGGAGGAGACATCTGTAGACACATCAATGAAGATTTCATAGAATGTGAAAGGCAAGGAAAGTAAAACAGTCTAACATCATTGACAGGTTTTTATTTCATTTGAGCAACTAGGAGAATAACAGTGATGGTGCCAAGAAATGATGGCCTGTTTGTGGGGCAATTCAGGAGGACAGCAAATTGTGTCAACACAAGCTGAGGCAGGGTTTCTGTGTGACAGGACTCCAGGGCTCAGGAGGGTCTGAGAATGCTCTTCTACCAGGACATTCTTTACTCTGAGCCTGCTTTTTCCCATTTTGGTTTTATGGCTGATTTGAACAGGTGTTCTGATACTTCCAGGTACTAGGGCCTCTACATTCTCACATGCCTTCTTCCTCTTTCCTGGTGTCTAATTCTCTTCTTTGCCTCATCATTCTATTTCCCTATAATGGTAAAGCCAACACTTCACTTCCTTCACTGACACTGGCAGGACTGGAAAGTAAGGAGAACACTCAGACAATACTGATATCTGGGGTCATCTCTCACTGCTCCACTCTCAGCCAGAAAGCAAGTCAGCATTGTGCACAAAACAGGTGAGACAAAACACCCCCATGGGTGACCCCAGACCATAGATGTCCTTCCCCACCCCCACCCCACCCCTCACCAGAACACTACACAGTAAGTTACACCAAGAGTATTTGGCAAACATCCAATGTATCCTTACTGGACACCAGGCATGTCACATGCCAAACCCTTCCTTCTTTCCTTCCTCCTCATTTCTTCCTCATGCCATGAAAGTAATAGAAATATGGTCACAATTCATTAGAAACAAACAGAGAGACTGGATCCACCACAGAGAGTAACCAATTCCAAAACTCACAGATGACATGAATTCAACAGGACTTCCATCTTCATTTTTTTAAAGGAAAGAGAAAATAAATTGAGGCTTTAAATTAATATTAGACTTGGGCTGAAGAGTGTTTATACCTTTCCTACATCTCTTTATATTTTTAGTCATTTACCACAGAAAAAGATTTAATTTACAGTGTGATGGCTTTCTTCCAAAAAGAAATTTTAAAACACTAACTTAAATTGTAAACTGAAGAAAACTCACAATAAAGATGCTGACCAAATCCCATTCACTTGAATGCACACATTGCTATCATTGATTTCTGTATTAAATGCATACTGATGGGGCGCAGGCTATGGGCCACATACCAATACATGCCTTGAGAACAAAGCTTCAGCCACCCTCCCAAATTTACATAGCCTCCTGAAGATAAGCAAGGGAGTGGTTAACTACCATAGCACCTGATGAACTGGATTCTCAGGTAGTGGGAAGGGCCCACACAATGCAGTCCCTTCCACCTATACAGTGGGGCATAGGGGAAGAGCTGAGGAAGAAAGGAGTAGGCAGAACAATGCACTTGACCACAAGGGATCCTGCAGGCCCAATTAGCTATGGTCCATTCCCTCCATCCTTTGCAAACAGGCCACCAAGCAGATAAATAACACTCCAGTGGCCATGAAGGGAAGAATCAGGCTTAGTCTCTGCCTTGTACATCCTAGGGCAGGAAAAGAGAAGCAAAAGGTTCTCTTTCAATAAAAGGGGTAATGTTTTAAAATATGGCTGAGTTGAAAGGGAAAATGCAATTACCCAGAATAACCAGCCTATCCTTAAGGAACTTAAGGCTTTCTCCAGCCTTTTCTGTCTTTTGTGGAGAGAAGAAAAAATGATCACTACCAACCATCCATCGGCCACCACTGACCAGCCCCTCTGCACAGCCCCCGCTTCCAGAACTAAAAGGGCTGCCCAGAAACAATCCAGCCATAAATGCCTCTATTTTTCATCTTACGGGGCTGGATACTTTCCAGACAGCCCTTGTACATCACTCCAGAAGGATCCCTAAGCCTCCAGTCCAAGCAGAGCAAAATGCTCACCTCTTTCCCCTCAACTGTACTTCAGGCCCATGTTCACCACATTCCCTCACCTGTCAATTCCTTCTTATCTCTACCTTGCCCGCTCTGCACACACTGATCTCCTCTATCCACTGAGCTGCCAGGAGACAGGACATGGGGGTCTTGTACAGAGAGTTCCAAATCTGTTTGCTTCTTATGCTACATTTAGTGCTGTGCGAAGCTGTCTCCCAACAGACCACAGCGTGAAGGCAGGGTCACCCTCTTACCCATCTCTGTTTCCAATTGTAACTAGCCTTTATGGTGGATGAGTAAGAGTAGGCATTCCAGTGTGTATATTCAACACAGAGTAGTGAAATGCTAAAATAGTTTAACAGGACTAATTTAAATTCTTCTCATTTGAGATTCTTAGTATATAAAAGCCAAGAAGCCCACTCATTATTTTTTTTGTTAGTTACTAAATGACAAGAAGTAAAGATTAACCTTCCATTTATTAATCAACATTTTACCTCCTTCATATTGAACTAGTTTAAGAATTCACTTAAATTTATATTTTGGGGAAAACATTTCAAATTTAGAAATTCACTTAAATTTATATTTTGATTGGTGGAAACATTACAAATTTATAAATAGAATAATAATCAAAAAATTGTTACAAAAAGCATTTTGTAAATATTAACGGTAATGAAAAAAAAATACATAAGTAAAGCTATTTCATGGGTAGTGCTATTTTAACACAGTAATGCTTACAAATGAATCTGACCACATCCTCCAAATAGCTATAAAGCCCATCCCCAATGAAACTGAAGTATATGACAAAATTCCTAGGCTTAGATTCTAAAAGTAAAATCAAAACTCCCAGTTGAATAACCTGTTTTCTACACAATCACACTAACCTGGAAGAGAGAAAGACTGACCCCTTTCCTCCAGAGTGTATGTAGCCTACTTCAGTGTCATTTTTTTTTTTTTTTAAGAATGTGGTTACATGGATCATCAAATCACAATCTGGTGATTCATTTTAAATCTCTTCCTAGGCATAACAAGATTTGTCTCATAATTATATTTGGTTGTTTTATCTTATTTGAACACTGAAGCTTTATAAAGTCACTGAAATGCTAAGAATTTGTTTCCTTTCATTTTTTGACTTTTTTTTAGTGAATACAAGCGAAAGTTGCCCATAGGTACGTGTGTACACATGCACACACAAACATACACACAGACACATATGAAATATGAGGAAGTGCAAACTCTTTGGCAGTCACAGGGAGACAGGCATACATTCATACGTTTCTTAGGAGTGGTAAAACATGCATGTTTTGTCTACAGTACACAATAGTGTAGAGAGACACATACTCAAGCAAATTTAGAGGAACAGTTATGCTCTTAATTTCTTTGCCAGGAGATGGAAAAAATGAAAACTCATCCAATAGGGCTTTTAATGCCTTAAAGTGTCCTACAAAGGTTATTTGTAATAGTTTTAAAATACACAGATCAACCCTAAAACTAATGGGAAGGCTGTGCAATCAATATTACATTAATTTAAATCCTTGTAAATGATATTCTTTCCATCCAAGCTAACCACAAAAATAACTCCTTGCTGAATTTACCAAGGGCACTAGATGCACTTAGAAAGAAGAGAGAAAGAAAAGTGACCAGGAAAGCGCCTGGCCCTGGTCTCACCTCTGGCTCTCCGAGCACCTCCTCTCCTAGGGGTGGCTTTGGGAGCAGGTCAAAGAGGCCGTTGTTGGAAGCCCGCCTGTCCTGGGTCAGAGAGGTGCAGGTCTCCTTGGAGTCTGTGTGCAGCCCGGGAGGGTGGCCTGCCTCCTCCTGGCTCCAGTCCAGCTCTTCTTCAGACTGTTTCAAGGAGCTGCTGCTACTCTTGGGAAAGATCCCTGCGGTGGACAGGCTGCTGGGCACGGAGGTATAGGATGACTGGGGCCCGGAGTAAGGCCGACCCTCCGGGGCCAAGGCCTTGGCCTCCAACAGGTCAGGGACTGAGAGGCTGAGGCGCCGGTCCAGGCCATGCCTTTGCCTTAAGTCCAGGGCTTTGTTTGGGTTTTTCTTCACCTTCTTCTTGCTCAGGTTGAGTAGCAAGGGCCTGGTCCTCTGTTTGAAGGAGCCCCAGACAGATGTTTTATCCAGATCCATGGCTGCATGAAGGCCTCCAGGAATCACTCTGCAAGAGAGTGCATCTCTACTGCAAACTTCAGTGACTCCTAGGAAACAGAACAGAAGGGGGAAGAGTGTGAGACTTCTCTGTGGCGTCAGGAAAACGTGACTCATAAAACTGTACATGGTCCATTAAGTAATCAAAATTGAAACATGTGATTGGTATGGATTACGTGTTCTTTTTTTTTCATTGTTTTTGACAGAGATATATATATAGAGAGAGTGATACAGAGACAGAGAGAGAACTGAACTGGGGGCACTCCCCAGTTCAGCACATGGGTCCACACGGGCCGGGGCCGGGATTCGATCCTAGGTCCCCGGCGCTGCAATGTGAGCGCTTAACCCACTGAGCCATCCTGGCTTCCCCTACGTGTTCTTATATGATACAATCCTGTGCCTTATTTAAATCTATGAGAGTGTTGATATCGTTGTTTCACTGGGTACTTGATTCAGTTAGCATCTGCCGATAAATTCCAAGCAACCTTCTGTGCACTGTGGTTTCAATGTCAGTTCTGTTTGGACAAGCACTACAGGGTCATTCATATATGAACTGGGTGTTCACCAGATAGGGGGCAGTCTGGCTATTGGGTAGAGTTCTACTCATGACCTCTATTCTCAAAGCCCTTGGTATTCCAAGAAGGAACAGATCCAGCCATGTGTGGATTGTGGTGAGTCCTCATCTGATATGTTCTGGTACCTTGAAACTCCCCCTTTCACTCCTCCAATCAGAAACAACCCACTTCTATGCTGTACAGAGTAGAGAGAGGATGAGGAGATATTTTTTAAAAAGGAAGGAAGGGAGGGAGGAAAGAAGGGAGGAAGGAAGGCAGACCAAGCAAGCAATGGTTTAGCCCTGCCTCTCTGACCTCCAGCTTTACCAAATACTAAGGATGTTCCTCTAACTCATTGCTTTGGCTCCTGCAATTTCCCATTGCCAGCTGTTTTTGCTGTTGCTGTTGCTGTTGCTGTTGCTGTTGCTGCTGCTGCTGCTGCCGCCACCTCTACCACAGGATAGCCAGAGATCTGGGGCATGACAAACCAGAGAAAAAGGGAACTAAACAGAAAGAGAGCTTTCCGTGTTTTGATCATTTAGCCAGCACTAGAAGTTGTCTCTTGGGCCTCCGTCTGTGTCCCCGTATTAATTTCTAAATTTTGGGATGCACAGAATTCAGGCTAGGGGGAGGGGTAGCAGAGAAAATAAAGTAAGCCCATGTCTAGTTCAGTGGTATTTCAATTCTAGTATTCTTCTCTAATCTACATGCTGTTATTTGCTTTTCAGGTACCTCAACTAACTTCATCAGGCATTTTGTACAGGTTTCATATTTGTGCTTATTGAGGGAAAAAGGTAGGAGTGGTTTTATTACATTTTACTGGAAACCAGAACTCTTTTATTAAATTTTGCAACAGCATTCTGACCATCATTTCCACACTATGTGGAAGTATTACAGAATCAGGTGTACAACTACAAACATAGAAACACAAGATGTGCCCAGGAAACAGTGCTCTTATAAGTGTGCATAAAGCAAACACACTGGGAGACTGTGGTCTCTTTGATGCTTGAAGATGTCACCCCCAACACTGCATTCTTCAGAATAAAAGAAACTTAAGAAAGTATCTATCCAAGGAATAGTGAGCTTTGAAAAGTCTGGTGAGACAAATCCAACTCTCTGAGAATTGAAATATGTTCAGTTTTCTTCATCATAAAGGATATTTATATAGAAATGTAAAATATTTGTTCCATTTTCTACTATGATGTAAGTTCATAGGTAATTGTCATAAATATCCAAAGGGCTACAAGTTACAGTGTAACCCATGTCTGCGAACCATCCGTGCTGGGAGCACAATCTCTTCACAACGCAAGATGCCTGGACTACTCTACCTGCTAAACTTCAGCTTTCATTTACTGAAAGAAAATGAGAATTCTGCTTCTTCAGACCACTAAGGGCAGGACAAGGTCTTCACAGAAAATGGCCCCAAGCCAAGGAGCCTAATGGAAGTTTCATTTATTATGACTTTAACCCAGACATCCTCCCCAGCTGGCCGCAAGCAATTGGCCAAGTGGAAAACGAACAAGAAACCTTTTAAATGCCAGTGCCAAAGGTTGTGATTGAACCTAGACCACAACCAGTATTTGAATAAGAAACACAAGGAAGCAAAGAGGTTCTGAGAGAGACAACAGCATATTATCATGTGTAGTATTTATTCAGTGACACGGACTCATGTGGTACTTCTCAAAGTTCTCCCTGAGTACGGAGGTGATGAAAGCGCCTTGTTTCCACAATCGAAATATCAATTCAAATGACGGTGCAGCAAGTATGTATTACTAGTCAGAATATGTCCTTCCTGACATATCTTTGTAATTAAGCACCCACATTTTTCCTTCCTACATGTAGAAAGAAAATTTCATATCACTTCCTAATAAAATAGGAGAAAACAATTCAATAACCTAAATTCAATAAACACGAAAATCTGATGGTGTATGCTTATCATATGGGAAAAGATAAGGGCAAATGACATTCTACAGGATTATTCAGATTTCTGATAGCACTGGGAAATAAATCTGGGTACATATTTAAGTGTTCTTGTAGCAGAAACAACCCTCCCCCCTCTAGAAGATTGTCCTCAATGGAAAGGTCTCCCCAAACCATTTCCATATGAGGAACAGATGATTTCTGCTGCGGAATAATATTCCATTTATAGGGATGGACCGCAGTTTATTCATCCAGTTACCTGTTAAAGGACATCTTGATTGTTTCTAGTTTGGGGCAAATGTGAATGAAGCTGCAATAAACATCCATGTGCATGCAGGTTTTTATAAGACAGAGGGGAATGTCATACCACCTGTGACAAACAGAACTCAAAACTTAGAAGAGAAAGGAAGGGTGTTTTACAGAGGAAGTGGTCAAGAACAACAAGGTGCTGAGTGCAAGGTGGTTACACCAGTCCTGAGCCCCCCTGTGCAGCCACAGAGATTACTGGTAATCTTGGTATGATCTGTTTTAGTGGCATGAGGGGAAAGAAAACCAGACAGGAAGAGGTCCAGAATGGAGTGAGAAAGGGAGAAATGGAGGCCACAAATTAGATGACTTTCAAAAGCCTGGGCTGAAGGAAAAGAGGGAGGTAGGCCAAGTTGAGGGATATGAATATGGTTTAGAGGTAGGTGCATGTCATGCTCTACATGTTAAAGGCACCCCATCTCTGGTGACAGAGCTCAATCAATAATTATGGGTTGGGGGAAGCCAGGATGGCTCAGTAGGTTAAGTGATCACTTTGTAGCCCCAGGGACTAAGAATGGAATCCCAGCCCCAGCCCATGTGGACCCATATGCTGAACTGGGGTGCTTTCCAGTTCAGTTCACATCCCCTGGTTCAGCCCCTGGCTTGAGAGGGCAGGCCTCCCATGCAGGAGGCCCCATTCCAGTTCCCGCCCCACACAACCTCCATCCACCTGTGTGAAACAAAACCATGTCAAAAACTAATAACATACAACTATGGAGACTGTTCTGGGCCCTCCCCCTTCTCTCTGTCTCTCTCTGTCTCTCTTTGTGAAAAACAAAATAAGCCTTTAAGAAAAAAAAAAATTATGGGTTGACTGAATTGCTCCTCATCACCTACCACCACCACCCACACACACACACATACACACACTTTCTTGATTCCTTTATCAGAATATTATTATCTGTCATGAAACTACAGGCCAAAGTTCTGAAAGTCAAGCACTGTGCACTAAGCAATTTCATAGCCTAAACAATACACACCACGTTAAAGAGAAGGCAACTCAGTTCTTCACAGAAGTGTGCTTAATGGCTCCACATTAAACCACACACAGAGCGCTCTTAACCAGTTCCTACATTAGGAAATGACTGCCAAACCTCAATGTCCTGCCTAACATTATAAGCACACTGAAAGGTTTCAGTCTGGGAATTACCTGCAGAAACAGATAATATCACCTGAAATATCTTTAGGGCTTCACAAGCAGAGGTGTACTGTAAGGGAAAGACATTAACTTCTATTAATAAAAACATGATCCTGCCTGCATTACTACATGTTGCAGAAGCTACTTTAGGATGTTAAATATTATCAAAAGGTTAGGCTAAAAAAATATATTAGTTTCAAACAAAGAAACCTTATACCTATTACCCCTACACCATTCCTGGTGTGAAACAAAGCATGTACAAGAAACCCTATGTATCTGTAAACCACTAAATTAGGACAAATTTTTCAGGATAGGAGGCAAAATCTTTCAGAGAAATGGTTGACCTATCAAAAGCACCAAGGAAATTTTGCATGAAAATACTTCCCTTTTAAATAAACACCTCATGCAGTTTATTATTCCCCTGCTTCCAAACACCAAGCCAGTAGCTTCTTACATATCATAACCTTTCAAAGCTCATGCCTGTAGCAACAGAAGCAGCAAACACCAAGTGTCCTGTTAAGAAACAACTACACCTCCTCCAAACAGACAGGAAAACTCAAGGAGTCTAATGTGCTATGACTGATGTTATTGATGACTTCTAGAGATTTGCAACCAGTTTCAAAACTCATACTCAAAGATAACTGCATCATTATACCCTTAGGGCAGTCTCATATCAAAATAAAAGGATCATGCTCTCCTCAATTAATACTGATGGAAGAATCACTTCAAAGAAACAGACCACAAGCAAAATAAATAAATAAATAAATAAATAAATAAATAAATAAATAAATAAATAAATAAATAAATAAATAAATAAATAAATAAATAAATAAATAGTTGAGTGATGGCAAGGAAAAAAGCAAGAGCAGAGGGGGAAGGGTAGTTAGCTGCAGAGAACCAGACTATCATGCATCAGGAAAGCCCCCTTCAGAAAAGATGAGCAGAGAACTGAAAGAAATGAGGGAAAGAACCAAGTGCATAAGGGGAAGCCCCTTCCACATAGAAGACAGACCCAGTATGTGCAGAAAGTCCAGAGCAGGGGAGACTGAGAAATAGCAAGGAGGCCAGTGTGATTGGAGCAGAGCCAGGAGACTGGCTAGAAGTGATGCAATTTCGAGTCTTGCCAACATGGAAAAGTCATTATGTCACAATACAACTCTTCAAATAGTCCTCCAAGCATCAACTGCAGCCCTTTTTGCACAACATTTCAAAAAATAAAATGCCTTTACATTATTCAGAATAAGGTATTACATTTAACTGTTTCATTGTCTGGTTAAACTTTTTCTTTCCTTTCCCTTTAATAAGGAAAGACTGGTAAGGTGGGTCTCCCCCAAGGCTCAGGAGCCAGAAGAGGGAATCAGATCTCTCAGTGAGATGTTCCCTATAGGCTCTGTGCCTTTGCTACCTGCCTCCATACTCTTCACCTCCATCTCTGCTATTCACATCCACCCATCCATAGGTCGGGGTCTCCAGAGGTGGGAAGGAGTTAAATAACAGAACTTCTACATATATGTATCTTGTAATTATTGATAAAATTTAGCTTTGATTCGCCCATTTGAGGATATTTATCAAGCCAAGAATCACTGCTAAGAATCTGGTGTCATACTGCAGGGAACGCCACAAAGAACAAAAGAAAGTTCTTGAATTCAGGAAACATACATCCTGGAGAAAACCAATTAAAAAATATATATACACACACACACACACACACACACACATATATATATACACACACACATACATAAAACAAAAGTACAGACAAATCACAAAATATACACAGGCACTTCATATTGTCAAAGGTGCTGATGAAGAAAAACATAAAGCCAGGAAGGGGAAGAGAATGTGATCCCCTCATCAAATCCATCTATCAGCCAATCAGGAGCCATTTTTAGCTGCTCTGGGGCCAAATGAAAGTTTTACAATAAGGAGAAGATGATCACAAGCTACATACTCTCGGTATCATCCAGGTGTACTGCCCCATGAAAGACTGTGGAGTGAGTGTGTGTGTGTGTGTGTGTGTGCGTGTGTGCGCGCGCGCACAGGAACACACATGTGTATGTATGTTCATAGGAACACATGTGTGCGTGACTGCATGTCTGGCTAAAGAGATTTAAAGGCGTTATCTAGTTTAACTGAAAGAGGTCCTCATAAACTATGCACTAAGGATAATCCTAATAATGAAAAATGGGCAAAAATGCTAAAAAGTGGTACTTATACTCAGGTAACGAGCCTTTTTAAATTCAAAAAGTTGATTAAAAATGGTATTGATGACATGTTTAATCATTCTGCTCTTAGTAGAAATGAGTATTTAATCGTTAATAAACTGGGTGAGAGCAAAAGGTTTTTAATACTTGTAATAGATTCTTAAATGTTTATAGACTGCTAATTTCATCTCCATCTCATCCTTCCTGTTTAAAGTTTCTCTATTAGGGCATCATTTATATAACATAAAATTTACCCATTTTAAGTGTGTAATTGAATAATGCTTAGAAAATATTCTAAGTTACGCACACATCTACACAATCTACTTTTACAACAGTCATCTTTCCTGTGCAGCATCTCTTTTATTGCAAATTACAATGTACATTAGCTCTGAACTATGTATAACCAATCTCCAGGTAAATCAATGCATACACATATACATGCACACAAAGAAGGCATGTGTTTTAAACTACTTAATAACAGAGAAACATGAACCAAAAAGATGGGGACTATGGCTATAAGAGCCCCAATTTCAATGTCTCCCAAGTCGGTGGGGCTCCTTATACCAGCCGACCAGATTATGTTCCTTTAACTGCCTCTCTTGTGCTTTTGCTGTCTTTGTAGAACACCCAGTGCCTTTTTCGGCATGGTGAGTTGTGCATATGTGACCCCTGATGTAATTGGAGGAAGAGCAAACACAGGCTCTGTACAGACAAGTGTTCTGGCAATCACATCAGAGACAAGGGCTTCTCAGCAGAGTGAGTGCCTGGTGGCTATAGACCCAAAGACCTGAAGTTCAACAACATAATATACAGCTTCTGAGATGCCAAGTTGAATGACTTACACATGTACACACACACAAACACAAATTACAAATCAGCTTAGCAGGCATCTGAATATCAAAGGTATCCCAGGAAGACACAAACATACAAACAAACAAAAAAATTACTTCAGCTACACACAACTGCTTTTATCTAAAAGATAGTGAGAATTAAGCCTTTCCTTTTGGGACTAGTTGAAACTAAGGGCCACATTGATACTTATCTCTCCTTAACTTCATAGTTTGTTCTAATATTACTCAGCCCCACCTTTTCATATTTGAGAACCTTTTACCTTCATTATTTACCTTAACTTTATTGGGGTGGGGGTTGTTTCTGTTGGCAGTACATAATAAAAATCTTTAAGAAAAATATAAAGGAAAGGTGAATATGAAGAGCTGAGTGGATTATCAGTTTACATTTGTGGGCTTATCTTCCAACTCCTGTCTTACATACCCACTTTTATGTGTAAATACAGTATTCAACACAAAATCCAAGTACATAATGCATCTCGCCCTGCTTAGTACACAGGCTTTTATGGCCAGAGAGACTGAAGCCAGGAGTCCATTCTGCACTACAAAGAAGAAACAATAATCTAGATTTTATTTTCCACAGAGGAGTTAATGCCCAATTTATCTTGTAGCTGAAATAATATAGTACAGACCTTTTAAAATATGCTTTGAAAAGCAATAAATATTTTAAATGCACTATATGGAACATGTAAACACTGCAGCTATGACTTTCATAAATCTTGCAGCCAGTGTCGGATTTTCTTCACAATACAGTTAAAATTAAGAGCAACTTTCTAGACCATTGATCTTGATAAATAATGCTAGGCCAATATGTTAACCAGCAATTTCCTAGTCATCTCCCAAAAGAAACAGTTCATTTTAGAAGTTGCTATTGAACAGACTAGAAAATGTACACCCACAAACACACACTCTCTCTCACACACACACACAAATACAAACATGAGAAGCATAAATTAAGCATGCAATCTTCAAATAATTTGTTTCAAAGAAGCTCAGCTAAGCAAATGTTATATGTAGTAAGTCACAATAACAAGTAAATGTGACCTCCAAAACAGCATTCTTTACAAAGTGGTCTTCTAGCAAAAACTTCAATCACAGGGCAATTCAGGCTTCAAAGCAGAAGTGAAAAACCAGCACAGATCTACCTTCCCTTCTATATAAGTCTTGGACCAGGTCTGCTTTGGAATTCAGAACTTAAGGTTTTAGAAAGGAAGTACTCTATATTACAAAACAACCTAAAAAGTGTTTGGGGATCAGCACCCCATAATCAAATATATCAAGATTCATTCTACATGGAATAAATAGACCAAATCGCTTCATAAGAGTTCAAGTCAGAGTTTGCTATCAAATAAGTCTAAAAAATAAAGCTTTTCATTTTCAGAAGCCTTTGAGCCCTGAAATTTTAGATGAGATTTGTGAAGCAGCAGTAACCACTGAAGTACTAGAACAGCCACGAAATAGACACAGGGCATCAATGTCTGCCTCCTGACCAGGCACTGTGCTATGAAGACGGACAAAGAGGAGTTCAATGACCTTCTTTGGGGACAGTTAGTAAATGATGTTCCTTCCAGCCTCCTTGTGCAGTTTGGGCACTTTTTCATGCTACATCTTTATTGAGCTGTTAAAAACCCATGATATGTGCTAGGCCAGGGGAGGGAGTACCCACAGAGGGTCCAGTATAGCCACGCGGGATGGGAAGAAAATACTGGAACTTCCATTCAGACTGATCCGATGTGTCCTTTTAATTTCTATTTTTGTATATGTTTAATAATATATGTAATATCAGTACCACAGTACACGTGTATAATTTATAAGTAAATATGTAAACTCACTGGGTGTGCCTGCTTACAAACTATCTGCTGATAGGATGTATTATAAAAAAAGAATGGGGAGAATATTTCTAGAGCACCTGAACAATTAAATCCTTTAATCTGTTGAGAAAAGAAGAATAACTGAGAAAAGAATTTGTCGTTCCTCCCCCACCCCACCCCCACCCCCCCTTCAGGCAACGTCTGTTTTCAAAACTGTGTCTCCTCTTCCAAAGGGAAGTATCAGGTAACCAACATAATACAAACCAGACAAGCTGAAATGGGCAAGATGCTTGTTTAAAAAGTGAAACGCGAATGTGATTAGGGTTTTCGGTAAATACTATTGTCAGCTCCATTAAAGGGTGTTTCTCTTGGGGAATTCATTAAGCATTAATTTCAACAAATGATCTCATTTGTCTCAAGTTTACTCTAACATTTACAAACTACAGTATGCACTGCTTCCTTTTACTTCCTCCCGCCCATTCATACAATTTGCATTTTCAATAGCAGACACAGATGCCTTTCTTTGCATCCAGGTGATGCAGCACAGGGAAGATAAAAAGATTTGCATTTCCTTTGAGAGAGAAATTATTCATAATTAGAGCAGAAATCCAAACTCACAACATTCTAATAAATCCATTTATCTGATGAACTGAAGCCTTGATTTAACTGTGGCATCATAAAGAACACAGAGGGAATAGAAATGCTCATGAGATTGGAGCACAATGACAATAACTATGCAAAATCACCATAAATACTTAAATGGCCAGGTTCCTAAAAAGAAAATGGGTTCTCTTTGTAATATGCTCCTAGGTTATTCTAGTGACTATCCTTCCATTGTAGATGTGAGAGAAAAAAAAGGTGCATAGGAAATAAAGTTGAATTTGATCTGATTTACCGTAAACTCTGAAAGTTCCTCTTTTGAATAGACTCCCAAGATCAGCTTTCCAAGCCTGGCTTGACCTCTTATATAGGCAATTCAGTGGCCAAACTGGACAGGAGACCTGCTCTCTTCAACCTTGTGTTCCTGTGGGAATTTATATGTGTGGAGGGATGACAGAGCTGTGTCATAAACGAAGCAGTAACCTATGAGAAGATAACCAAGTGACAAGTAGGAGAATCACCAGATATTTGGGGAAGAGGACTGCAGACAGAGGGAAGAATCCATGGAAAGCCCCCAACCCAGAAACATGCTCCCTGTAACCCAAGAATGTCAAAGAGGTCAATATAGCCA
This sequence comes from Craseonycteris thonglongyai, assembly GCA_004027555.1. NCBI lineage: Eukaryota > Metazoa > Chordata > Mammalia > Chiroptera > Craseonycteridae > Craseonycteris > Craseonycteris thonglongyai. The sequence continues at coordinate 14,411 of PVKE010038720.1, forward strand.
GAGCTGCATGATCTAGTGGACAGTAGAAGAGAAGGTGCTGGGACCAGCAAAAGCTTCAGGTTTTTGTTTTAAGGGAGCTGGGAAGTCATGGCAGTGGGACAGGGTGATGGAGAAATGAAGGTTGGTCAGAGAATGGATCTGATTTGTTATATACTTTAAAAAAAAAAATCACACTGGCTGTTGTGGAGAGTATGTGCCATAGGAAGCAAGAACCAGAAGGATAAGACCAGCTCAGCGTAAAGCCTCAAAGGTTCTTTGCTCTGGTATTCACTTTTCAACTTTCTGGTTATTCAGATTTCAGTAAAGGGCATCAACAGTACTGCTGGAAATACCGAGCCCCAACATTACATCTCACATCATCCACTGTCTGTTGCGTCCATGCAGCAAATAAGAGCATGAGAAAGTTACCCTTCCTTTCAAAACCATCCTTTACTTCGTTGAGAATCACACTCACAGAAAAGACACCCATCCCTGAGACAATTTGCCTTCCTAATATACTCACTAGTAACATCCTAATCACTTTCTGATCTAAACATTGCCATGCAAATGTTGGCAAGTATTTGCTGGGACTTTCATTTCTGTATGAAAGGAGTCCCATCGGGTGTAGAGGAACAGCTTGAGGACAAAGTTAAGTATGTCATCAATAAAAGTTGTTAATTCAATAGACATGGAGGGAGGGTATATTTTATTCTTACCACATGTCAAGAATTGTTCTGGGGGAAAGCCGGGACGGCTCAGCGGGTTGAGCGCTCGCTTTGAGGCCATGAGGACCGAGGATCGAATCCCGGCTCCGGCCCAGGCAGGACCCACGTGCTGAACTGGGGAGTTCCCACAGTTCGGTTCTCTAACTGTCTCTGTCTCTGTCTCTCTCTCTATCTGTCAAAAAGTAAAATAAAAATAAATATGCACTGAA
>PVKE010038721.1:0-15323 GCA_004027555.1 Craseonycteris thonglongyai
ACTAGATATAAGGTGATGGAAGGGGAGCTGATACTGAGTGATGGGCACATAATACGATGCATGAATGATGTGAGGTGGACTTGTACATCTGTAAACTGTCTAATTGTTACCAACCAATGTAACCTCATCAAATTTAACAATAAATTTAAAAAAAAAAAAAAGAAAGTTGAGGTGGGCATTTTAGGTCTGAATTACCACTGGCTGATTGATAAAAAGAGCTACCCTATACTTACCATTTCCCAAATAATGAGCTAAGAGTTTAAAATTATTTTTTCCTTAAAACAAGAAAAAAAAATGTTGATTTGGTAATGACTGTGATTGACACTCCAACATTTATTTATCCTCAAATAAATAAATAGATTTGTTGATTTGTTTATTCTGTGTCAGATATGCTGATTCTGTCCTTGTTACCGGTCATTACTTTGGGAATTAGCTGCTAACCCAGTGGTCCTCAGATAAAATTTTCTTAAGCAAGAGAAACTAGAAAACATGACCTTCATTTTCCCCCTGAAAGTAGTGAACCCTGACAATGGTAATGCTAAAAGATGGAAAAACTGAATCATTGAATCTCACAGCCCTGGAATCTACTGTCTTTGAATGTCCTGCAACGTGAAACAGCCGATTATTTTACTGTCAGAATGTTTGTTACTTGCAGCCACAATTACCCCAAATGATATATTTTATTAGCCTCACTTAAAGGCAACAAAAAAGGAAGCCTGGAGACATTAAGCAACCAAATTACACAGGTAGTAATAGCAAAGCCAGAATTTGAGCAGAGATTCATCTGTCTTCAATGCTCAATCTTATGCACAGTATGAATTAGACCCATTTTGCTAAGTTCCCAAAAATGTTTACCACTGACAGTCACTTCAACAAAGATCCCTTTATTTCACGTTATAAAAGTGCCAGACTTAAGCTACCAAAAAATTACTTGACCAATTACCTTTTTCAGTCTCCCAGCCCTAATTCTTAGGTATTACTCTTTTCTTTTTCATTCAAGTACAGTTGCATATATTCAAAGAACTCAATATCGAGGACAGTAGTCACTGATTATTTTTGCATTTATGATACACATTTAAATCCTAGAAATTTGGGTGTTTTTTAAGGGATTAAGTTTTCTCCATCAATTACAAAGTATTGCCTCTCTACATAATATTGTCTCACTGTTGGGTTAGAACCATAGACTGGTTTGCTAGTTTCTTATCTTCATTCATTCATGTCCTGCTGCTGACAGTTCCTACCTTTCCTTGCAGCAGATAATATCCTGCTTTATTCCACATTGCGCAACTTGTTCACCTCATCATACCTTCTGACAGAAGTCACTGTAATAAATGTGTGTACTCAGTTGTAGCAAAAATAAATCTTATTCTTGGATCAACTTGGATCAAATGTTGGTAGTACACCAGGAAAAGGTTCATGATTTATCTGTCAACAGTGACACAACAGTCAGGAAACACTGATCAGGTTAAAGAGAAGATTTGTAAACAACTAATTACAATATAGTCTAAGCAAGTTCTACAAAGGAAGATCAACACAGAGAATGAAACAATTATTTCTTCCTAAAGTGTTACTAGAGAAGGCTTCACAGAGGTGGGGACTTCTGAGCTAGACCTTGAAAGGTGAGTATAGTTATGTCTATCTAAGAAGGCAAGTTAGGAGGAATAAGGGGGAGAGGATGCCAGGAAGAGGGAATAACATGGGTAAAGTCATAGTGGCTTGACAATTCCTCTTGTAGTCACAGAAGAGAGAGTTGAGCAGTGAACCTGGGCATTATTTGTCCTAGGAGAGAATCTCAGTCAGTCTATCCCCAACAATGAGGAAAAAAGGAGATATATAAAAGTATTTGTAAATTCTAAGAGAGAAAAAATTATTATTTTTTGTGAACATCTGAAATACCCCACACTTTAAAATAAATATTACATATATCATCAAAGTTGGCATTTACAGTAACTATTAAGACTATTCACACTATACTGATGAGGAAACCAAATTTCAGAAAGGTTGGTGATAATCACACAGCAGAAATTAAGCTTAAACTTTAAATAAAATCCTTTTTTCCCTCAGAAATTCAACATCTCCCCTTCAGTATCTCATAAACTAAAGGTCATGAGGAAATAAAAATGTGTATACGTACATTGATGCTAATATACATAGGTCAATTACTGAGTAAATCAAGGAATTGAGAAAGATAGTTCATTTTTCTTCTTTGTGGCTTCTGTTCTCCAAAACTGCACTCTTCTAATTTAAAAACAAAAATATAGAAACATTGTGAGTGTGTTTAAGATATAGGGAAGCCGGGATGGCTCAGTGGGTTAAGTGCTCACTTTGCAGCCCTGGGGACCGAGGATTGAATCCCATCCCCGGCCCGTGTGGACCCATATGCAGAACTGGGGAGTGCCCCCAGTTCAGTTCTCACTGGGGTGAAGACCCCAGCCTGGTTCCTGCCCTGTGCAGACCCGCCCCCCTGTGGAATGAAACTATGTGGAAAAACCAATGATGTGCAACTATGGAGACTGTTCTGGGGCCTCCCCCTTCTCTCTGTCTCTGTCTCTGTATCTCTCTCTCTCTCTGTCAAAAACAATAAAAATAAATCTTTAAAAAGATATAAATGGTGATATCTCTCTACATTTCAAAATTATTCTTCATTTTGTATTTATGAGTATTGCTTTCTTCACTGTAAAGTGATATATACTCATTTTACAAAATTTGAGGGAGAAAAAAAACTTACTTTAATCCAATCACCTGTTCATAGTTTTATGCACTTTTTCTATGCATATATCAATGAATGAATGTATGGGTATATATATATGTATGTATGTATGTACCTCATAGGCCACCAATTTTTTCCTTAGATTGTTCATTCACAGAAGAGGAAGAAATCATAAGCAAACTATCTGAATTACCTAAAACACTTCATGCTGAAGGAGTCAAGTTTCACTATTGGAGCAAATAGAGTATAACAAGGAGAACTTGATCCAGTTCAACTGAAGATATCTGAACATTGAGAGCATATCTAAGTTACTGGTTCTTTACCATTGGATATAACAAAGTGAATGGTGAGGAGATCACTTTGAGACACGATCTAACAGAAATTCACAGCTTTTTGGTCCCCATAAGGATGGACTCACTTCATAAATCTAAGACATAAAAGCATAACTAATATGGGAAAAGACCCATCTTTAAACCCTCACTTCTTTACCTTTATGCTGTCTTTCCAGTTTAATCACTCTGATCAAGGATAGATGACATTTTGACTGGAATGTCCCCCACTCACTGTATCAGTAGATTACTTTGAAACTTGGAATTCCTCCTTTGCTTGGAACTATTGGGAAATGGCTCATAACCCAGCAAGAATTCCAATCCACCTTGTTTAAAGAACTGAACAGGAATTTCTGGATGGATCCTCAGATCCCTCCCTTTTAGCCTAGTTAAGATGAGAGTTCCATGACTCCCCAATAGGCAGAGACAGTGACCATATCCAGCAGGAAATAGATACAAAAGAGACCTTCAGCCTCTCAACTTCCCATAGAGATTTAAGAGGATCACATCTCTCAACAAGACAGCTACTTAGGCAGCTAGAGTAGGGGAATCTTGGGACCCATACCCTATAGCACATATTGCCAGGGTGGTGACCACCCTATCTCAGGAGACCCCACCCCAGATTAAGCAACTGTAAGAGTAGATAGAAGGAAAAGATAGCTAAAGAAGTAATATAATGAGCTGCCAATCAGAAGACCTCACATCCAAAAAGGTGTTCCCTTTCCCCAAGGAAAGGCAATCAAAATTGCTCAGCCCTTTGTAATCCACCTTTTGAGCCACCTCTTCTTGCTCGAGGCCCACTTCCACCTCTTGGAAGTGTACTGTCTTTACTTTTGCTCTCAAAGAACTTTTCTTTAACTACTGTACTTCAGTGTCTTGCTCAATTCTTTGTTCAGGATGCCAAGAACCTGGACACAGGGCTGATGAGGGCCCCATTCTCTAGTAACATAACTACTACTTAATGGTCCCCTTGATATAACGTGAATGTTACGTCTATATTGCCAAAAGTATAGAGTCATAATGTGTTAAGATACAAGTGTAGGGGATGCTGGGATGGATCAGTGGGTTAAGCGCTTGCCTTGTAACCCCAGGATCCAAGGATCAAGTCTGGGCCCCGGTTCATGCAGACCCATATGCTGAACTGGGGTGTGCTTCCCATGTGGGAGGCCCCCATTTAGGTTCCTGCCAGGGCAAGCTTCCCATGCGGGAGGCCCCCAGTTCAGCCCCCAGCTCAGGGGGGACATGCCTCTCATGTGGGAGGCTCCCAGCCCCATTCCCACCCAGTGCGGTCCCACACCCACCTGTGTGGAATGAAACTATGTTGAAAACTCATGAAATAAAACTATAGAGATTGCTCTGGGCCTTTCCCCCTTCTCTGTCTCTCTTGGTCTCAGTCTCTCTCTGTGTCAAAACAATAAAATAAACCTTAAAAAAATGATACCAGTGTAAATAATGAAATCTGGGACCCATGAAGATGGTTGTCAGCACTAAGGTAGTGGTCAATAGGAAATTCAGAAACAAGGAAATCAGAAAAGATCCTTAGAGTGGGACCACCCAAGACATTTTACTGAAAGGCATATGATCATCACTTGAAATAAACAAGTTAATCCATAAATCATATTTACCTCAATTGGAAATACCATACCTTCCTTTCCATCTAGCTGGAAATAACTACTACCTCTCTGTGTTTGTGCCACCACTAAGCTTCATCTGATTTCTGCACTTAATAAAGTTTCCAGCCTGAGGATCTGGCTCCCACTCTTGGTGAATAAAGAGTCCAATTCCTATACTTCACAGATAAAATTCCCTGGTACCAGAGGTTATAAAATAAAATTATTTTCATGGGCTTGTCTGTGTTGAAAATATTCCTCATCTTTTGTAGATGTCAGCTCTGGAAACACCTGAGGTTCTTCATTCATCCCTACATGATATTGTCAATCACTTAAGGATAGGCCAACCAGATGTACCATTTTAAATGAAACAAAAAACAACAGTACTGTCCCGTTTCAAACAGTGCGTATGATCAGCCTAGTCTCACTGGGCTAAACTCAAGGTGTCAGTAGACTGACCATATGTACCATTTGAAATGGGGCAGTACCATTTTCTGTCCCATTTAAAATGGTACGTCTGGTCAGCCTACTTTAGAAATATGTAGAAATGTATTAATCACTTATATGCCAAGCTTCTGTGAAGTGCTAGATGGAACTATGAATTAAAAGGAAGTGTGCTCTTTCTGCTCTCAGCAAGCTTGCAGCCTGTTAAAATATACATGAATAACCCAAAGCCAGGTGTATGTCAGGGGGAGATATAATTAAATACTGCATGGTGAGGAGGCCACTCTGATGTACTAGGGGAGAATAATACCCTGTGGGTTATAGGCAGAGTTGTCCAGTGGAAAACATCTGAAATGAGAACCTAAGTGCAAGTCCTGGCAGCACTACTTTCTAGTTGAGTGACCTTATGCAACCTCTTTGAGCCTTTGAACTAGATGGCTTTGTCCTCTTCCTGCTATAAAACCCTATAACTCTCCATGACTCATCCTGAGGTACAATGAATGTGGAAACTTTATATAAGTAGAGAGCAACAAAAGGATATTCAAGATATGAGCAATGTTAGGAGAAAAATGAATTGGGTATGGCCAGGAAGACCCTAAGGCAATGACAGTAGTGCCTTTTGGGTAGAGATTTTAAAACTCTAGACTCTTGTTTTAAAGGCCAGGGCTCCCATTTGCTCTCTTCTCCCAATTTGGGACCCTCTGTTAATACTATCAGATCTTGATATCAGAACCCTTACCTAGCCACACCTAGCAGCCATCCAAATGACCAAAAAGTAGAGTTCAGAAAAGTCTCTGGTCTGAGAACTTTTGTCAGGAATCATTTTGTTAGTTAGAAGAGAAATCCATTCAAACTAGCTTAAGTAGAGAAGAGTTTATTGAAGCAATACAGTAGAAGCTTATTCGATCTAATTGTAGGTATAACAACTAGGCCTTACCTCCAGATCATCTGGAGGATAATCAGGTGCCTACTTACTCCACCTTGTTCTCTAGCTCTATGTCTTCTTTCTCTGTGATCATTTCCCTCTTCTCACTTACCAGCGTGGTCATCCTTGTCCCATTCATAACATGGTCATTGAATGGATTTTGTCTCAGTGCCCAACATAGATAGGCTCCAGCTTTTGTGACTCATTTCTAATTCTAAGGAGAGCATCTGATTGACCACTGGCCAGCTCATACATTTATAAGTTCATTAAGTGTCCTCAAATTATTGGAGGCCAATAGAACTCATGGTACTCAGTTGCGGCTCTTCCAGGGCTTTGAGTGGAGGTTAAGCTAGGAGATTTATCTATGGCAAGTTAGTCAACTACTGTCTTTGCTACCAGCCATTATTATAGTTTAGACCTCTTATAGGTTAAAAAAAAAAGATTGAGTGAACATAATGACCTACCATTTTATAACATAATTTTCAGAAGAAAATATGCTTTAAGTTCCAAATTTCAACAAACTTTTAGGACAAAATGTATTTTTAAGTTGGGGATCAGCATTATGGACACACTCAATGGTTTGGTGGTTACCTGAAGAGGGGGAAGGATGGGGGAGGGAGAGTAGGGGGCGGGGGAGGTGGGAATGGGCACCGGATTTATGGTGATGGAAGGGGAGCTAATTCGGGGTGGTGGGCACATAATGCAATGCATGGGTGATATGATGTGGACTTGTACATCTGGAAACTATCTAGTTGTTACCAATCAATGTCACCCCATTAAATTTAACAATAATAAATAAATAAATAAATAATAAAAGTTGGGGACTATCTAAATACGACCTATGAAATATAGGCATTGGTCAGACTTTGTCTCAACTTGATTCCACATGGACATTCCTTCATACCAATAACTCTCCAACACTCTTGAGCACCAATCATGCCTTCATGTGGAGAACAAAGATCAATCACTTGGACAATAATTTACTTTGGGAATGGTAGGTGAGCAGCTGAGAAAAAGGTAAGATGGCCAGCCTTCCTCCATGACATTAGGGAGAGCTTCGAAAGAAGAAAACTAACCTTTATTGAATGTCAATCACATGCCAGAAACTGTAACAAGAGCTAGACATGCTTTTTGTTATTTAATTCTCACAAATCCTATGAGGAGGCTGTTGTTAACCCCATTCTCCGGTCAAAGGAACTGAGATTCAGTAAGGACAACTAACCTGTACAAAGTCACAAAAGTTGTGATAGTGTCAATTCTCAAAATGGTCGTCTGACTCCAAAGTACGTGCCCACTTATTTCCCTTACTCTAGTCAGCACAGTGGTTACAGACATGAGCTCTGTTAGGCTGATCAGACGTAGTTTTAAATAGGACAGAACACAATGGTATTTTACTATTTCAAATGCTGCATATGGTCAGCCTAGTCTCACTGGGATAAATTCAAGGTGTCAAAAAGCTGACCACACCCACTGTTTGAAACAGGACAGTACTGTTGTTTTCTGTGCTGTTTAAAACGGTACATTTGGTCAGCCGATCTCTGATGCCAGATAACTGAATTCCTATCCATCCCTGACCAGCCCTTTGACAGAGAGCAAGTGAACCTGTGCCTCAGCTTCCTTAGTAAAATGAGAGTTGTTTAGAACCCATTCCCGAACACGATTAGAAGGATTAAGTGAATTTAAATATGGGAAGTGCTTAGAAAAATTCTTGGCACATCTCAAGCTCCTCGTCATTTGCTTTGGTATATCCAATTGGGATTCCTGGGCTTGAGAAATACCAGCAGCTTAGCTCTGCTCAAGGTCCAGAGATCTTCAGCTGAACTGAATCAAGGCCTCTTTGCATACCCTATTTGCTCCAATAATGAGATTTGGAGCAATCCTATTTTGTGGCTCATTCAGCATGCAGAGTTTTACATAACTCAGATGATCTGCTTGTCTTTTCTTCAGCCTCTGTTGATGACCAATCTGAGAAAGAGATTGGTGGCCAATGAGGTATATGCATACATATACACATATATTCATAGAAGCAAAAAAATGCATCAAAGCTATTGTTATCATTATCCCCCCATTTCTTTGAGGCTATGATCCATGAGAAAGTGATTAATACTATGAAGGGGGAAGCATCATTTGCCTACATCTGATTATAAGCACCTGATAGTATTTGCAAACTAGAAAATATATCTAAAGGGTAAAGAAATGTAAGAAAATCCAGGAGAACATACTTACTGAAGGAAACAAGCTGAAAGCCTGCTTGCACAGACATTTTAGAATGAGGGTGGACCAAATACCAAAGAAGTGGAAGAAGGAATAAAATATGCTATCAGAGTAATCTTCAGTGTTGGCCCTAGGGGGATAAACTAAGTAACCTAATAGGTGTTTTCCATCTTTGAATTCTATGCCTAGAATAGCAATGAAGGTTTTAGCTCAGAATTGGGAAGCTACATCCAACTTAGGAGGTCTGCATAAAGAAGCTTTTATATTACCTACCCACACCATGTCTGGATTAAACTAGTGCTGACTGATGTCTATTTTCCTAAGTGCTCACCCACCATAGCAACGTTTTTCCACACTATGTGCAATCATCGTGCACACATGCATGCAATTATGGCTCGAGATACATTAACATTTGTGTATAGATAGATTTTGAAAGGTAATGTTCATCCCTGATGCCTTGGTTCTCTGATTTACATTCAATACATGGAGAATGAAAGCATATTTCTTTCAGAAGGAAAAGAAAAAAATACAGTAGCTGATGTAGTTGGGAATTTATGGGTCAATATTAATTCTCTGGATATTTCAGTAAATGACTATTATACTTGTAACATGCAATGTTTATCAAAGATGATAGTGTGTGTTGAGAGAAAGAGGACAGTGGGGAGAAAAAGCTGTAACTTCCTTCAAACTTCATTATCAACATCACTTGTTACTTACTATTAAAATTATTATGATTATATCTTTAAAAGTAAAACAATGTGCAGAGCAATCCCATTAATTTTCTTATGGTGGTGTTTGAATTACAGTGTAAAAATATTGAGAAAAAATATCCATTAATGCTCTTGCAAAGATTACTAAGAACAAGATTTCTACAGATGATCTGGAGATTATGTCAGTTAAATGATGTATGGATCGAATTCCATGATCTTAAAATTCAGTAAAAATATATTTTTTGTTAGACAACTTTTTATGATATTGTATGAGTAGATAGATGAATATAATATTAAATAAACAAATCTGGTGATTAAAATGAAGAGATTATTACCTGGGACTTCTTTATCATTTGCTGAAGTGGAATCTGACCCACATAAACAAATTTATCATTATGGATGTAAATCTGACATGGGAAAAACCCTTTCAAATTTTCATGCCACATGTTCTTTCCATTACTAACCACTTTCAAGGATGTGTTCTAAGTGCATGTACAAGTTATTTCCATGGAAAAAGGCATTCAATTCTCCATGACTCTCAAAATGTAGTAAATTATGAAATACTAACTCAAATGCTTACATTTAAAGATATTCATTGTAAAATATATGGGTGCATGGAAAAATACCTAAATAACTATGTATGTCAATATATAATTCCCTTGGAATATAATTCTTCATTTGCAGATGATTGTTACATATTCAGCCTTTTCACTTTTTCTTCCTCCATTGTAATCTAGTGACATTAAAAATAACTTCCTTGCTTAGAGTCTCCTACCTTGAATTTTTTTCCCCCAAGGTGCTTGAGTTTACAAAAAATTCCTAGGGACTATCAGTGTTCAGTTTATCAGCAGATAGCATCCTCTTCTGTAGGTACTGGCCAGATACTGTGTTTAGAGTTGGTGTAACCCTCATTCATCCATACATTCTTTTTTCAACTAATAGTTATTCCTTGTGCCAGGCACTGTTCTGAGTGTTTCAAGTGGCTAAAGGCAGAATAACAGTCAAGTAAAGAGGAGAGAAGAAACCCTGTGTTCTTGCAGCAAGGCTCTGATTATACAGTACTTCCTTTGTTAACAATAACTGCTTGTTACCTTACGACACTATCCTTTAATTAGGAGTGCCAATACAAGAAAATGTTAACTAGGTCTCGCACCTATTATCAAATGTTAAGATATGTCAAAATTACAAACAGTTGTAGAAATGCATACTCATAATAACAATGATAATAGTAATATAATGATAATAGTAACATCTACTACTTATTAGTGTTTAGCATGTGCTTGACAAAATGACAAACACTTTACATTTAAACACCAGACTGTCAATCCTCAGGGCAGGAACCATGTGTATGTCTTGTTCATAGCTACATCTCTAGTGTCGTGCAAATTGCAAATATTCAAAAAAGTACTTTTGTCAAAGGAATGAATAGATGTATAAAGGAATCTATTATCTCATTAAATGCATAAGTGATGGGTATTATTACCTATCTTTACAGGTGAATAAACTCAGGTACAGAAAGATGAAGTACTCATGGCAAAACTAGGATTGAAACGCAGTTCTGATTGACTCAAAGGTCTGTGGTTATAACTACTCTTCAGCAATGTCTCCTGCTACTATGGGTCCCAAATCTCACTTTCTCATTAAATTAAACATATTCCCGATTAAAAGAAGTCTACAATTCTTTGTCATTGGATAAATAGTTTTGATCATCTATGGTTTCTCATTTTGCATGCCATCCCTCTATAAACACCAATTCAGACCTGATTCAGACACCTCTAATTAACTTTCAATATTTATTTATTTATTTATGACAGAGAGAGAGAGAGAGAGAGAGAGAGAGAGAGAGAGAGAGAGAGAGAGAGAGAGAGAGAGAGAGAGATACAGAGATACAGAGACAGAGAGAGAACTGAACTGGGGGAGCTCCCAGTTCAGCATATGGTTCCGCACGGGCCGGGGCCGGGATTCGATCCTCGGTCCCCAGTGCTGCAAAGTGAGCGCTTAACCCACTGAGCCATCCCGGCTTCCCCTAATTAACTTTCAAAATAGATGTGTCTTAAAGCAAGTCTTCTTTGTCCCAGTCCCAAAACTCAATGTTTGCATTACCAGAGGAAGGGAGCCTCTCAGGGATGCATATATGGTTTCCATAACCAAAACCACTCTTCTGTGTCCTGAAACCTGGTGGGGAGTGAAATTCACAAGCACACCCAGTAAAGCAAACCGGGGCTTCCCTCCTCACTCCACTGCTTTACTGGCTGTGTGACTTCAATAGCTGAACTATTGCAGGCCTCAATTCTTCCAATGTAAAATGGAAACAATTGGAAGAAATCACGATCTGCAAAGTTCCTAGAACGATGTGACATCTGAGAGGCTTAATAAATGTCAGATTCCTTCAGAGAACACATGAAAAGGATACAAACGACTGGAACAACCAGAAGCAGACGGGAAGCACAGGCGTGTGGTGGTAATGCTCCTGCTGGAGAACAACACCCAGGAAACAGTTGGGAGTAGGAACCTCAGGGACACTGGAATGGCACCTGCTGCTGACCCTGAGTCACTGATAGGTCAAAGCCATGCCATTCTCCAGGGGAGGTACTCAGAGGACGATCCCAGTCCCTCAGGATGAAGCATGGAAAGGGTAAGCTGGCCCCCCAACACTGGGCCTGAGCTTTACTCACTTGGGGAGTCCACTGTCATCTCAATGAGAGGAAGTCTCTGGAGCAGACTCTGGTTGGAAGTGTGGAACTTGGTGACCTCTGGGTTTCAATCTAGCCATTGTGTATTATGATCCTAACTTCTGACCAATTTGCTAATGTATTTGAAGTGATCCCAGATGACCTGTAAGCACATCAAGGTGGAACACCACAGTGTTGAGGGAAAGAGAGGAAAAAAAGGAAGAAACTTCACATCACCTGGAGGGCAAAAGCTCTAAGTGCTAGAGAAATTCTTTTAAATGGAACTGGGAAGCCTAGCCAAGCCGACTCCAGAGAGGGCATTGCTCTCTCCCTCTTCCACGCACCCCAAGAATTGTGTCTGTGCTCACTGAATCTGCATCAATATATGTGCAGCCTCAGATAGACTATTCTAAAAACATACAGGAAAAATAAGCTCTCAAATTTCAAGTTGAAAGGAGAAGGCTCTGCTCTCTAGCTTGGCAAAGAACATCAACAAGATACTAAATACCTGATCTCTGCATTTTGCTGGAGAGAAATACAAAAACAAATATAAAACTATTATGTAATTAAGTGGGGAAGGTAACATTCAACATGACGGAGTAAATTAATCACTAAATAGAGGTAAAATAATGTGAAAAAACAAAGATTCAAACTAAGAAAGTTCCAATGAGAAAGTGTGCTTTAGGTCTTTGAAGAATGAGTAGAATTTATAATAAAGAGGAAATAAACACAGGAAAGAAAAAAAAAAAACCTCCCTAATCAAAAAAAAAAAAAAAAAAGGAAGAAAATAGGCAATGCCTTTGGACAAGCAATTTTCTCAAAAATGCAAATAAATTATCAATAAACATGGAAAAAGATTAACCTTACTAATATTCAAAAAAATGAAATATAATGCAAAATTATTTCTCATCTATCACAGTAGCAAACATTTAGTAAATGATAACATCTAATATTGACACAAAAAGGGATATTTTATATAGTTTTTATGAGAGATTAGGTGATATTTTTAAGGCCCTTAAAGCCATTAATACAATTTTACTAACTCCAAATCTAATAGTCTAGTCAAAAAGAAAAAAAAAAGTCAGAGACATGTAAAAACATATATAAAGGCATTATTTATAATTATAAAGTATCAGAAATTATTTAAATGTTCCACAATATCTGTATAATAAATATGAGGCATCTGTTACCTATATAATATTTTAGAAGAATATTTAATGACATTAAAAATTTTTCATTATACATCAAGTGCAAACGTGTTCTAAATCATACATATTTATATATACATATTATATTAATATATGTGCTCTGATGGAAAGACAAAACATATATAGAAAGATATAATACTATTTCTGAATAATGTGATTTTATTTTAGCAACCTCTATAATCTTTCATTTTTTTTAAATCAGAAAAATAATGTTATTTAAACACAAATTTTTCAATGAATTGAATTTAGACAAATGACATATGGAAAAGTGAAAGTGACATTTTAGGCCAATGAACAATACAAGTAAAGACAAAGACAAATGTGAAAGGCATTTTGCAATAGGTAGAATTGACCAATAAAAAGGACTGTAGCTGTAAATGGAACTAGAAAAACACAGTAGACTCCGTTAACCAGAACTCAAGCAACTGGCACTCTCAAGAAACTGGCAAGAAAAAAAAAAAGTCATATTTTAAATAAAAATAAAAATAAACTCTCAGCAGGTTGTGCAGCTGCACATCATGCAAAATCTGACTTTGTGTGAGAGGCACAGGGCCTCAAAGCAAGCTGATATTCATTCATTTTTCAAGAAAGCTGCACACAAGTTTGCCAGGACAGCATCATCTACTGATGTAGATCCAGAACCATCCACATCCACTTCTGATCCTGTCCGACCTACATCCTCAGATCCTGATAATCCTGATGCGATGTCTACCCAGGAAACTCTCTACCCTTACTATAACAGTTGTGTGTGTGTGTGTGTGTGTGTGTGTGTGTGTGTGTGTTTTCTAAGTTACCTGAAGTTTAAAAAAATTGTTAATGAAGTTCACAAATTTGAAAAGTTTATTGACTCCCATTTAACCAAAATTGCACACTGCATTCACAAAGCTGTTTCTATATTATAATAAAACCATTATACTAAGTTGTTTGGCTTTATTTGTCTTAATTTTCTTTTATTTATTGTATTTCAATATTAATATCAAGGCAATACAGAGTTTCTGGTATGGTATGGTATAGTATGGGGTATAGTGTTAGTTAGGCCTATTTTTAATAGTAACTCTCAAGCAACCAGAAGCTACATTTATCCAGCATCTACCAAGCCCATAGGTGCCAGTTAACTGAGAGTCTACTGTAGTTGGAATCATATTACTAAAGACCTTGAATATCATGCTCATAAATTAGTCTTATGATTAATGAAGATCCATAATAGCAAGATCGTGTGATCACGTTGGTTTGTACAAAATTACATGACAATTTGGGGGATAGAGGATGGATCAAAGGAAGTAAACAAGAAATAGAGAGATTGTTGTCTACACACTATACCTTAGCAATGGGCTTCAAAACTTTTTAGACCATGCCACATAGTAAAAATATGTTTTATACTGTGACCAAATACACACACACGCATGCATGCATATACTTATGCTTACCTACAAGGGCTGTCCAGAAAAAATTCCAGCCCTAAATGCCTCTATTTTTCATATTATGTGGCTGGGTACTTTCTGGACAGTCCTCATATGACTGAAACAAAGGTTTCATGAAAAAGTCATACACTTACTTTATGAAAACTACTGTTAATACTTCCTATTCTGTTGCATCCTATTTCTTTCCATTTTATAACATTATATTTTATTGTTCTCAATGGTGATCACAAGCCATGAAATGATGTCATGATTCATAATGTGACAACACTAATCTGCAGAAATCCAAGCCTCACTCTCTTCTCCCCACCCCCACTGCTGAGAGGGCAGATCAAGTGAATATTGGGTTAAGACCAAGAGCCCAGAGCTGGGCTGTGATACTAGAAGCTGGAACTTTCCAGAGAAAGAGCAAAGGGCGAAAGAGCTTTTGACCCCATGTGAAGTGTCTGGGGTAGAGGGGAATATTGCTCCTTTTTTCTTGGAATGCATCTCTGTCCTGTAAATCACCTTCCACACAGCGAGCAAGGTAAGTAGGCCTGGGCCTTGTTCTCACCCTCCAGAATCAACCCCACCCACTGAAAGCCAACAGAAAACCACAGTCAGCCCCGAAGAAAGGAGTCTGAAGCCGATGAGAATCTAGCCCAGATAAAAGCAATGCTTTCAGCTGGCATGTCATCCAACTTAATTCCTAAATAAGCATCTGAAACAAAAGCCCAAGCCAACAGAAAAATATGGTAAATTGGCAGGCGGCTCTTGGTGTGTAACTTTCATTTGGACACAAGCTTGTAGGCAGTGACTGTGAAGAGAAATTGTGCTTCCTTCGATCCTGATAGAAACAGATTCAATAGTCCTAGTGAGAGATGATCCAGGAGATAGCAACTGGAAGGCAGACCTCATAAACATATCTGAGATAGAATCAGCAGGATTTGAAGCCTAGTTGGACTGTGCAGGGAAGAAATGACAGAAAGAGAAGGGGGGCGTGACTGGGGGTGAGGGTGGGGTGTGGGTAGAGAGTAGCTCCAAGATTTTCAATGTGAGAGCTTGAAGTTGAAACTGAATGTATGCTGACCTCACCAACAAGGA
>PVKE010038722.1:0-15317 GCA_004027555.1 Craseonycteris thonglongyai
ATACAGGCGACGTGTATCCTACACACACACAGGCGACGTGTATCCTACACACACACAGGCGACGTGTATCCTACACACACATACAGGCGACGTGTATCCTACACACACACATACAGGCGACGTGTATCCTACACACACACACACACAGGCGACGTGTATCCTACACACACACAGGTGACGTGTATCCTACACACACACACACACACAGGCAACATGTATCCTACACACACACAGGCGACGTGTATCCTACACACACACACAGGCGACGTGTATCCTACACACACACAGGCAATGTGTATCCTATACACACACACACACACAGGCGATGTGTATCCTATACACACACATAGGCGACGTGTATCCTACACACACACAGGCAACGTGTATCCTATACACACACACACAGGCGATGTGTATCCTATACACACACACAGGCACACACAGTGACTGCAGAGCCGTTGTTGTGCCCACCGCTTTCTGCATGGGGTGATCTTGGCAAGAGGCTGTGGTACGTGGTCGGGCTACGGGCACAGGGGCATTTCCTGGGGAATTTCCGCAGGAAGTGGTCAGAGGCAGGTGACCACCCACCTGGCTGAGGGCCAGGGTCCCGAGGGGGCTGGGTGGGGAAGCAGCCACTCCCCACTTCCTTTTCAGCCCAAGACTCAGCAGGCTGGAGCCCCCCCTCCCGGGTGACATCACCCACCACAGAGGGCATCCGGTCCACATCTCCAGGGCAAGCTGGGCTCCGGCCCCTGCTCACACGTCAGAATGACAGCTGCTGTGGGAGGGGCTTCTGCGTGTGTTGGCGTGTCCTCTGGGGTCTCACGTGGTCACCACCAGCATCTTGGCGCTGTGCCCGTTCTCTACTGTGCCTGCTACCCATCTGTCCGGAGGTGGGCTCCTCTCATCCTCCTAGCAGCCCTGTCGGGTCGGAGCACCCACTGGCCACGCAGATGGGGCTGGAGGTGAGCCAAGGGCTTCGCCCACGTCCCTCGCCAGCGGCAAAGCGGCAGCGTCACCTGGGTGCCCGGAATGGAGCTTTCCTTGCAGGCGTGGAGGGTTGACCAGGTTGGTGGGTACAGCAGGTGGAGAGGCATGTGGTTTGTGTGTGTCAGTTAGCTTCTGCTGTGTAACAAACCCCCCAAAACATGGTGGCCTACCGCAGTGCTTTCTAATGTGCATGATGTGCAGGCTGGAGAGTCCCGGCTCATACGCTCACCTGCTACCCTCAGCTGGGGGGTGCAGGTGGCCCCACTCACATGGCACCCCAGTTTCCTGCTCGCACCCTTGCCCCCCACCAATGGCTAAGCCAGCTTCTGTCCAGGGCAGACAAGGGCAGCGTTCCAGGAGTGTGAACGTGGCGCTGCCAGGACCCTTCAGACCCAGGCTCAGGGCCAGCCTGTCATGTGAAGAAAGCCACAGGATCATGGGGAGGGGGACCAGACCCCGTTTGTGGGGACAAGGCCCACCACCAAGGGGCTTGGAACCAGAATGAGGGGGCTGGGTCAGATCTGGGGCCAGGGAAGCTGCGAGTCCTGGATCCAGACCAGATGAGGGCCCCCCAGGCCTTTTGGTGAGGAGGGGACCCCGAATCCCATCTGGGAATAGAAGGGGGTCTAAGCCAGCATCTGCCCCTCAGGTCACACCCTCTGTATTCCCACTAAAGCCTCCCAGGGCAGCACTGGCCAGGACGGAAGCCACTGGCCGGGGGCGGGGCTCGTTAAAATGAAGTGAAAATGTTCAAAGGCTCAGGCCT
The DNA here is from genome assembly GCA_004027555.1 of Craseonycteris thonglongyai. Classification (NCBI taxonomy): domain Eukaryota; kingdom Metazoa; phylum Chordata; class Mammalia; order Chiroptera; family Craseonycteridae; genus Craseonycteris; species Craseonycteris thonglongyai. Next base: position 1,757 of record PVKE010038722.1, read on the forward strand.
CCACCCCCCACTAAGCACATGTGGGGAGCTCTGTGACCACGCGGGTAAGAAGCTGGGAGCCAGCCAAACCCAGCTGAGCCCCCTCCCTGCAGCTGTTGGCCTTCAAGGCCCCCCAGGCCCCGCCCTGATTACATGTGGTTCTGTCCCTTGTGCAGCCAGGTCCAGGGACAGGTGCTTACGTGGACCCTGGGGTCTCCCCCTCCGCTCTGACCTGCCCCCCACCTCTAGCCAGGGGCCCCACACACGAGGGTTCATATCTGTGACCAACAAAATGATAATAAGCCACTAAGAACCCGTTTCAGATGAACTTGAAATCTGTGGATTCTATTTGTTGCCATGGCATCTGTTTTGGTTTGAAAGATGTTCATGTGTGAAACATGCCGGTAGTGACTGTTTGGCCTACCAGCAGTGTTGGGTATGCATATGGGATACAGGATCCCCTAAAATAATTGGGGGGTTGCTACTGGCTTGGGAGTCCCCCAGTCAGGGATCTCTGAGCACCGAGGGTGGGGGGCCCTCACGGCGTCTCCATGTGGCTGGCCCTCCGGGTGTCTGAGGTGGGAGGGGAGTGGGGTGTCCCATCCCTGCACCCCTCCCCACTCACAGCGGCAGCCTCATGCCCCACATCTGCTCTTGCAGGTTATGTTCTGAGATCTGCTGATCTGAGGTGGCCTGTGGTTCTGCCCATGCCCTCTGGGCTATGTGGGGGCAGAACTTGACCCTTTTTAAAATATATATATATAGATATATTTTATTGTTGGGAGAAGGTGAGAGAGAGAGAGAGAGGAGGGGGAGGGCACAGAGCAGTCTCCATAGTTGCACATTGTCAGTTGTGACATGGTTCATTCCACACAGGTGGATTGGGGGTATGTGGGGTGGGAACTGAACTGGGGGCCTCCTTCATGGGAGGCAAGAACCCTTGCTGCCATCCCAGCAGTTACCAGTTGTGCCGCAGTTCAGCATGGGGGTTTGCATGGGCTGGGGCTGGGATTCGATCCCCGGACCTCATGGTTGCAAGGCAAGTGCTCAACCTGCTGAGCTATCCCTGGCCTCCCCTAATGGCGTCTTTTGAAGTAAAGAAGGCTTGCGTTTTGATACAGCTCGATATATCACTTTTTTCTTTGATTACTTCTGCGTTTGGTGTCATCGCTAAGAAATCAGTGGCTAGCCCAGAGTCACCCAAGATTTACTCCTGAGTTTTCTTCTGAGGGTTTTCTAGTTTTACCTCTTCTGTTTGGATCTTTGGTGACTGAGTTAACTTTCATGTGTGATGGGAGAGGCAGCTCCATTCGTGCCCTCAGGGGCCTTTGGGGGTGAGGGGCCCCTGTAGCCGGTGACTAAAGAGCTGGGGAACAGTTGTCCTTGGTGTTCTTAGCCACTAGCGTGGGTGGAACTGCTGCTGGGTGCCTGGCCCAGTCCTCAGTGCTGCCTCAGGCCGTGCAGGGCAGCATGGGAAGTTCTGCCCGTGATGGGTGGAAACGGCCGCTCGTCCGCATGGTGTGCGTGCCTGGGTGAGTAAGCCGTTTTGCACACTCCGGGGCCATGTGTGTTTTCCCCTCTCTGTGCCACCTAGTAGAACGGGATCGTGTTCTTCTGAGTTGTGCGTTTCCATTTTTTATTTTATTGTTTTTGACAGAGACAGAGACAGAGAGAAGGGGAGGGCCCAGAGTAGTCACCATGGTTGTACGTCATCAGTTTTCAACATGGTTTCATTCCATACAGGTGGGCAGGGGCCTCAAAGGGTGGGAGCCGGGCTGGGGGCCTCCTGCATGGGAAGCTCACCCCAGTTCAGCATGGGGGTCTGCACAGGCCAGAGCCAGGATTTGCTCCTTGGTCCTCAGGACTGCACTCAACCCACTGAGCCACCCCAGCTTCCCCATGTTTGCATCTCTTGATGGTTTGTAAGAAGCCTTGATACACCGAGGAAGCCAAGGGAACCGTACTGCAAGCACTCGCGAGCCTCCACCCACGGCCTGGCTGTGGGGGAGGCAGCCATGCGCCAAGGCAGCCGTGCGCCGGGGCAGCTGAGACTCTGTCCTCCAAGTCTCAGGGAGCCACACAAGGTTCTGGGTGATGAGTGATGGGGGCACGGTGGACCAGAGCGGACGTGGGGATGGACAAGGGGATAGGACTGTGAGCCCCACGCTGGTCTCTGTGGTAGGGGAGGGGTTCTGTTCCCCGACCAATGCCTTGGGCCCCCCACCCCCAACACCTCAGCTCCACGTGGGTGCCAAGAGCTGTGTCCTCTGTGCCGGCTCCGTGTGCCTGACCCCTGACCCTGGTCGATGGGACCAGTTGCCATAGACAATGTGCAGGGAAAACATGAGCCAAGAGTTTCCAGGTGGGGCACAAGTGAGAGAAGGAAAAAGGAGCCGCGGGTGTTGGCATAATGGGAGGGGGAGCTCATAACTGACCTAGGCCAGCGTCCCCACGACAGCTGGCTGTTAGCCTTTGCTCCCACAAACTCAAGGGTGGGGGGCCCCCGACCACACCAGCTGCCATTCCGTGTCTGGCTGGCTGCCTGGCTCAGTGAGAAGGCTCACAGGTGGGTATGGAATCGGGGTTGTGAGGAGCCTATCACTCACCTCGTGCTTCCTGTTCACTGGACAGGGAGACGCAGTAGCTCAGGAGGGACATGGTCCTCCCCCAAGGCCACACATGCACTCACCCCAGCTCAGGCCTGAGCAGGCCCTAGAAGCCAGGCCTCCCAACTCCACATCCAGTTCAGAAATGATTCTGGGGAAGCTGGGATGGCTCAGTGCGTTAAGTGCTTGCTTTGCAGCCCTGGGGACTGAGGATTGAATCCCAGCCCCGGCCACATGCTGAACTGGGAGGCCCCCAGTTCAGTTCTCGCCCCCTTGGATCGGCCCCTGGCTCGAGGGGACGTGCCTCCCATGTGAGGTCCCCGACCTGGTTCCCACCCTGTGCAGCCCCTGCCCACCTGTGTAGACTGAAACCATGTTGAAAACTAATGACGTACAACTATGGAGACTGCTCTGGGCCCTCCCCCTTCTCTCTGTCTCTCCCTGTCTCTGTCCCTCTCTGTCTCTGTCACAAAAGAAAAAAACAAAATAAATCTTAAAAGAAGTAAATAAAGAAAAAGGAACTGACCCTCGGGAAGGCAGATAGGGAAAAGGGGAAGCGCTTCAGCTACCCGTCCCATACCCCATTGCCCTTCCACATGGTCGCACCGATGACACTTTGTTCAGGTACATGCATGTAATTGGGATGCTCCATATATGTTAAACCTTTCAGATGCACACAGAACGGGCCACACAGTCTTCTCGCCTGGGTGTTTTTCACTCGAAGTGCGTTGTCTCAGCTTTGTGTCCCAGGACATAGGCGGTCCCTCATCACTGGTCGCCAGACCACTGAGGCGTCCATGTTGGGTATTTAAAGCGCACTCACACTGCCTGGTTGGTTTGCCAGCTCACTCCTGCCATTGTCTTGCAGGGACCCGACAGTGCTCGTGGGCACGCTCATATCTTTCCACCTTCCACGGCAGAAGGATTATAAAACTTGTTCATCTTGGCCAACTTGGTAGACTTTTAAAAAATGGCAAGCATGCTGTGTTTTGTGCTGTGTTTCCTTAATATGCACTTAATTGCCAGTGAGACGAATGTCTCCCGTGCACTGCCTGCTCATGTCTTTTGCTCACTTCTTGCTATGTGGTTAGTCATCTTCCCCCAGTTGCTTTGAAGGAGCTCCTTATGCATCAGGGAGACGAACCTCCGGCTCATTTACCTTAACTTCTGTCAGATGTGCTGAACATTTTGAATTAACCGTCTTTTTTTTTTTTTTTTACTTTGTGGTTTTTTTTATTGCACTTAGAAGTTTTAATTTTTATATAGTTAATGTTTTCCTCCGTGGCTCCTGGACCCGTGCCTTTCACACAGCCTTTTCACAGCAGCCTTGGGAGGGAGGCAGGGTGAGGGTTTTTGCCTTTGGTTTCGCTGCACAGATGACGCGGGTGAGACTCACCGAGGCTGCACAGGTCCTGCCACCCTGGCTGCTCACTTCCCTCACCTGCCACCAGCACTGGTCACAGAAGGAGGTGGCTTCCCCAGCCCAATGTTTTTGATGTTTTTTAAAGATTATTTTTTAAATTGTTTTTGACAGAGACATAGAGAGAGGCAGAGAGAGGCAGAGAGAAGGGGGAGGGCCCAGAGCAGTCTCCATAGTTGTACATCATCAGTTTTCAACATGGTTTCCTTCCACACAGGTGGGCAGGGGCTGCGCAAGGCGGGAACCAGGCTGGGGACTCGCCTGGGTGAGAACTGAATTGGGGGCATGCCTCAATTCAGCATATGGGTCCACATGGGCTGGGGCCAGGACTTGATCCTCAGACCCCGGGCTGCAAACGAGCACTCAACCCGCTGAGCCATCCTGGTCCCCCCACCATGTTTTTGATCACTAAAATGACAAGCCATCTTGTCTTCCTCTATGTTGCTCTTAAAAAATAAAAGTATTGAAGTTATAAACTCTTAGTTCTCAAATGCAAAACCCAACAGCACAGAAGAGCAGAACGTGGGGTTTGGGGTAGGGGGGCGCATGCCTTGCCCAAGAAGCCGGTCCCCCAAGGTGACTCCAGCCTTGTTCCCTGTGAGCACGGAAAAGGTGAGGGGGGCCCCCCAGGAGCTGGGCCATTTGTCACTGTCCTGCCTTGTCACCAGGGCCTTGTACATTCCAGGGACACCTTCAGGGCTTGATAAATGCTTCGAGGCAGGATGCCGAGGTGGTCAGATGCTCCACTGGGCCTCCGCGTGAGCGCGGGCAGGTGACTGCAGTGTCCTTGGGTGTCATACTGGAACAGGACTTTCCACTTTAAGTATAAATGAGACAAGCCTCCTGGAGTGCTGAGCAGAAGGCCCACCTCTCGCGCCTGCTCTGTCCGCCCCTGGCCACATGCACTGTCCACCTTCACCTGGTCGGAAGAGGCCAGAGCTGGAAACCAAACTCTCCCTCCCCCAGAAGCTCAGAGAGCAGGATGCTTGGCCCAAGGTCACACAGCCTCCGGAGTCCTGACTCATTACATCACCCGCATAGCCTCTTCCCCGCAGGACCATTGCAGCAGCGTCCCTCAGGCAGCCTGCCTAGCCCCTTCTGACCATCGGGGGGCGCTCGCTAGGCTCGGCCCGGATGCCCCCGCTCCCGGACCGGCGCGCCCCCTACTCCCCCCCCGCCCCCCGCCGCGCACGACAGGACGCCGCTGCCTTTGCGCCCAGTGCCCTAGGTTCCGAGGCCCCGCCTCCCATCCTCTGCGCCCCGGGCCGCGCGCTCCGTTCCCTTAGGTACACTCCTCCGCCTGCCCCTTCCAGGCCCAGCCTCCCCGGTCTCCTGCCCCGCCACTTCTGCCCCAGGACCGGGGACTGTGCCATGACTTCTCGGTGACAGTTGCCAGGCCACTGAGGCCACCCCAGCACCCATTTGGAGCTGAGTCGAATCGGCGTTTGCTAAGGGATGAAGGGTGCTGCCGCCCACAGGACCCAAAACTCAGGGGCGCGCGTCCGCGAGGGGACAGAGGGGCATGGCACGGTGTGCGGCTCCAAGCCCGTGGCTGTGCCCCTCTGAGCCTCAGTCTTCGCATCTGTGACCTGGAGAGGTTTGGGGGGCGCGGCTGGCGGGGGCTGCAAGTGCGCGCGGGGAGAGGGACCCGCGGATTTGGCCCGGGGCTGGCTTTACTCGGCGTTTATTTAAGGGGCCGGGGGTGGGGGGCAGTCTCAGGGACATGCTGGGGACACAGCCGCCTCCCAAGCTCCGGGATTGTACGTACCCGGCTTCCAGGGCCCACCCGCTGCAGCGGCGCCTCCGACCCGCGCGCCCGCAACTCCTCGGGACTCGGGTGACGTCCGCGGCTGGGGCGGCACCGACGACCCCACCCCCACCCCCCATCTCATTCTTCCATCTTCCCAAGCGGGGAAACTGAGGCGGGGCGCCGAGAGGCCACGGCCAAGGTCGCGGCGCGCGGCTGGTGGAGCCGGCGGAGGCCCGGCGCGGGCTCCGGCTCCTGCGCCCCGCCCGCCCCGCCTCGCGCCGCCTCGCGCCGCAGGGACAGCGCAGGCTCGGCGGCCGCCGCGGACCCGCGAGGTAGGCGGGGGGTGTGCGGGGGGCGCTGCGCTGCAGGGCCGGCGCGGGCGGGGGGCGGGGGACCGGGGGCTGCGGCGCCGCGCGAGGCCGCGGCTGCACCGGTGCGCGAGCGGCTCTCGGGCGCCTGGGGGTGGGGGCGGGTCGCGGCCGGCTTTGCGGAGCGGGCCCCGGAGGAGGAGGTGACGGGGACCGCACTCGCGGCGTTGGGGGGCCGAGGGCTGGGGGCCGCCGGGGTCTCGGGCCGGGGCCCCGGGATGCGCGGGCCTGGGGGCGCCCACGCCGGCCTCTCGGGGCGGGGGCTCTGCGGGAGCCGCTCCGTGGTGAGGACGCAGATGGAACCGCCTGCGCTGCGCGAAACCTTGCGGCCGCTCAAGGGGGCGGGGGTCGCATCTCCGCCTCTATGCAGTCGGCTGCCTCCCTGGGGCGGAGGAGCGTGAGCCAAGGCCCCAAGGGTCGCCGGATCCGCCGGGCCGCCCTCCCTCCCAACCCCTTCCGGGCGGGGAGGTCCGCGGCCTGGCCCGGGGACTGGGTCCTGCGGGCCGGAGGCTGAGGCATCTTAGGAATTCGCGGGGCGGCAGAGCGCAGCCTCCGGAGGGAGCTGGAGGGACCCGGCCGCATCCTGCCCGACCCCTGACCCCATTTGTGCCCTTGGGCCGCCCCTCCTCCTGCTACCACGTGGGCAAGAGGCTGGTTCTTACGGTAGTCCTGAGGGGGGGGTGTGCTACGGGTAAGACCCCCCCCACCCAGGTGGCCGCAGGTGGGTTTAGGCCGCAGTGCTGGGCGCTGCAGTAGCAGCATTCTGCTGACCTGTTCCCGATGGGCAGGAGGTGGAGATGTGAGGACGCTGTCACCTGCCAGCCTGCCTGGGGACTCTCGTGGGCCAGGGGCTCTGCGTGTGAGAATCCCCTGCTCTTGGGCTGTGGGGGGCTGTGGGGGGAAGGCAGGGACCTTCGACAGAGATGACTCAAGGCTGTCTCCCCCCCAAACCCACTCATGGTGAAAGTACCCCCCCTTGTTTCTGACTGGCAGCTGCCAAGCTGTCCACTGTCACAGCCACTCTGTTCCTGGGGCAAACAGAGCAGAAAGAGGACAGAGGGCATTCCCTGCCCCAAGGATGAGCAGAGGTTTCCAGGGGGCGGGCAGGGCCGGCTGTCCACTTCTGCAGGGGCCAACCGGGGAAGGCTGCCAGCCCTAGAGGATAGCTGTCACGCGAGACGCGCCTCCCCCACCCCCACCCACCCCTACCTCTGAAGGACTGCCTGTGACCTGGGCTGCGATGAGACGTCTGGTCAACCCTGCACACGCACAGCTTCCCTGAACAGCTCTCGTTCAGCTCCTACTTGCACCCCCAGAGACTGGGTCCTGACCACAAGGACGAAGGGCTTCTTGGCTAGGGGCGCCGAGGTGCTCAGCTAGCTACCCCCATCCCAGCAGTTAGGACGCTGATGTGGAGGACAGCCGAGGACACAGAGGGTCCCGGCCTGGCGTGGCCTTGGTGCTCCCCTCTGCACAGTGGGGACCAGGCCTGACTCCAACCTCAAGGGCTGCCCACGTCGTGCCCTCATGGTGCCACTGTTACTGCACAAAGGGGCAGGAGCCGGGGGGACTGGCTGGAGACCCCTGGGGATGCTTCCAGGAGCTGTGTGCCGTGGCCTTCCCATCCAGCTCGTCTGTTGTTCGGGCCCCGCAAGCATCTTGTAAGCCTGTGCTCTGTGGTGGCTGGCGCTCATGCGCTGTCCCGTTCTCTCTGCAAAGCCACGAAGCCGTCCATTAACAGGGGCAAGGGTTCTAGAAGCATCAAACGAAAGCCAGCAGTGCACCTGTGTTGGCCAGTCCTTCCGGAGACGGGCACGGGGTCCAGGTGACGCGCATGAGTCCCCACTGTGCAGTGGCACTGGGGCCACTCATACGAGCGTGGGCCTCACAGCTGGCCCTGTGTCCCATCGTGTCGGGGTATCAGTCTCTGTGAACTCCCGAGAGCAGCGTGGCAGCTGAGGCACCCCCAGGTACCTGGCAGCAGAGGCCAACATGAGGCTTTGTTGTGCTCAGCTGAGCTGAATCCAAACCAGAAACAAGCTGCCCTTCAAGGTATGCAAGCCGAGGCAGGAGAGAGGATTCCTGTATCTCCATTAGCTTAGATGCCCTAGAGGGCCATTTTAGCTCCAAGACTCTCAGAGCTCAATGATCTCTTAGAGGTTATTATCTGAGGACTTGGCAAAAGCTATCAAGATGGTAATCGAGGTTCTTCAACGTGATGAGTGTCCAGGTATTTTAGGAAAGTCAGCTTCCTGCGGGTAGTATGGGAATGTTTCATCATTTAACTCACTCAGATGCCGAGCTAGGACCAAGTTTTGGACTCAGCCACTGTCCTGAGGGTTTGGTAGGAAGGGAGGCAGGAAGGAAGCTGTGTATCGTAGGGAGATCCATGATCAGCCCCTGGGGTCAGTGGTCAGGGTGACGCTTGGGGGTCAAGAGCTGGACTCTTATTTCGGCAAATCCCTTCCCCTCTCTGAGCCAAAGGTGTTTGAGAGAGACCAGGAAATACCTTGGAAGTTCTAATTGGCACCTGGAAGGGCTGGGGGGGGGGGGGATAAGAGAGGCTGAAGTTTGCAGACCCTGACTGGCTCAGGTTGGGAAACCAGCTCTGGCCAGCCTGCCTCAACCTACCTCCCTGAGCCTCCGTTTTCTCCTCTTTAAAAAGGGGGTGATGATTGTGACAACCTGCTCAGATCGTGACGGAGATAATCCTGTGAAAGTGTCGATGTCACATGGCAGTCACTTTTGATTTCCTGCTGTGTGGATTGTCGTAGAAGTCCTGAAGTATTGCTGGAACCCCAATGTCCAAAGTCCATTCAGTGACTCGTTCAGCAGATATTTAGGGAGCGCCTGCTCTGATTCCCCAGGAGTGAAACAGAAGGAAGCCATTCTCTCCCAGAGCTTGTATTCTAGCACCAGGAGGCCCACAGCACAGCAGTAAGCAAGTAAAAGGATTTCAGGGGACACGTGTGAGGAAGGACTTGGCTGTGGTGGGTGTTAAAGGTGGTTGCTATTCACTGGGGGTATGTTCCATCTATGATGCATGGTTCTGTGGTTCTGGGCCATGAGATGAGAGTGGGAGGGGCCCAGGGTCGCTGCGCGGGTTGTCCTGTTGCGCCACACTGCCTGGGGTCCCTGCTGCTGATCCCTCAGCCAGACCCTGTGTTCTATACGTGTATGTGAACCTGTCCCACAGAAACCTGGGGAGACTGTCTTACCCGCTTTCTGGAACACCTTTTGCAATGTGATTATTTTTGAGCTCTCAATGTATGGACTTGTGTGTCTGGCTGCTTTTGCTCCGCGTTGGGGCTCTGTGATTCTTCCAGTCGCCGGACCACAGTTGCTGTATCCCGTGCACCCTGATGGACTCGGGTTGTTTTCAGCCTGGGGCGCGCACGTGGCGGTCAGTGTGTCCAGGGCGTGCACCTGGAGCGCTGTCAATGTCACTGAACAGCGCCACACTGTGGCCGTTCCTCGCCACTGCGCCCTTCCGTCGGCTGGTGGCTGGCGAATGGCTTCTCGCTGTGGTTTTAATTTGCATTTCCCTGATGGCTGGTGAGGCTGGGAGGCTTTTTGTTTGTTTTGTTGTTTTGTACGTTTACTGGCCTTTGGCGTTTCCTCTCAGGTGACTCTCCTGTTCCAGTTTTGGCCCATAGTGGGCTACTTTTCCCCTTTTCTTGTTGACTTGGAGGATTCTTCTGGTATTCCAGATTTTCATCCTTCATCAGCTGTGAATGTTGTACATGTTTTGCCTTTTTCACTTATCCTGGGGCCAGGAGATGAGGGTCTTCATTTCAGAGTTTCTAGTTTAAGTAGCCAAATCTGTCTCTCACTTTATTGTGTGTAAAAGAAATGTTCTTCCTACCTGCTAGTCACAAAGAATCTCGTATATTCACATTTCCCATTAGGAATTGACATTTGTTTATGGTGTGATAAGGGACCCATTTCTCTCCCTCCCCTCACATACACATACACGTGAGCTCGCACACTTACCCAGGTGGCCGGGCACCATTTGGTGAGAAGTACATCCTTCTCCCTTCCGTCTGCCCCGCCCCCTTCACCCCCACCCTGCCCCCCACCCGGGGGAACCTTAGGGCAGCCTGAGCTCAGGGCTGAAGCTCGGGGCTGGGAGACCCAGCAGAGCAGCAGTTAGCAAGGACACAGCCCCTGAGGGCAGCGTGGGTGGCCCTCCCCCACTGGACCGGCTGCCACTCCGGCTGAACAGGTCTGTGGGCAGTCACGTGTCTGTCTGGCGCTCCCTGCCCTGAGCTGTGGGGGATTAAGCAGGGGCTCTGGACTTAGAGCCTGAACTGACCACTGCCCAGGCCACAGGAGGGCAGAGTGGGCTCATCTACGTGGGCCCTGAGACCCCCCCACCCGGGTCCCTGGACCAAGGTAAGGGACTGCCTGGACGGTCCCTGGCTGTGTCTTCTCTGCTCAGCTCTGGGGACCTCTTGTCTGGAACATGAAGGTCCCCTCCCAAGTCCTTTCCATCTGGGTGTGTTTGGGGCAGAGACAGTGGCCCCCTGGGGGGGAGAGGGGGCTACAACCTATAGCACAAGCTTGTCATGCACCTGGCCCCCACTCCAGACCTCAGGAGCTCACACGCATGCACAGGCACCCTGCTCACCTGCCTCCCACAGGGCTCTGTCCTTGTCAGTGTCCAGGGCTGGGACAGGTTGTGGGGTGGGGAGGTCCCTTCCAGGCCCCAATCTGCCCTCCTGACCCCGGTGACAGTTGGTGGTCTGGCAGGAAGCAGCCCCAGGTCCTGGGGTCATCAGGGCGGGAGAGATGTCCGGGGAGGGTATGCACTGAGCAGCTTCCACGTGCCAGGCTCCTCACCTTGTGAGGTAGGGAAACTGAGGCTGGGAGGGGGGTGTCTGTGGTCCAGCTGGGCCTGGACCCGGAGAGTGGACTCATTCCCTAGGGTCTCCATGGCCTGCCTACATGACCCAGAACTTGCAGGCTTCCCCCACCCCCAGCTCCTACTGCCTGGGGCTCCCTGAGAATTCTGGCCCCTGAGCTCTGCCTAGGCTGATGAGTGGGACTTAGGCTTCGGCTTCTCATCTCAGCAGCGGCAGGTGACCATAGGAGCACCCGTGTCTTCAGGTCACTCTGAGGTTGAAACGCAACATCTGCGTCCTGGTGAGGACTTGGGGAATCTTAGCTCTGGTTTTTTTCCATAGGGAAGGTCAGTCCCGCGGTCGGTCTCACCTGCTGAAATGGCAAGCCCCCGTCTGTTTTCCTTTCTTCCTGGGCTTTCTGTCTATGCCTTGGTTTCTACGAGCAAGTATTTGCTGAGGAGATACAGGCATGTGGGAGAAATGTCCACCCTGCTGCAAGCAAAGCTGCCTCTGTACCCACTTTCTCCCCAGAGCGAGCGTGAGAAGCAGTTTCAGGGTGTTGGGACCTGTGCCCCTCCCCCACCGCACCGCACTCCCAGCCGGGGACTGGCTCTGCCCTGGCCCTGGGGTGACTTCCCCTGAGCCCTTACATCCACCTCGAGCTGCCGTTCGCTTCCCGAAGGCACACAGATTTGTGGACACTGGCACCCGGTTTCCCTTGTCAGCAGGGCTTGAGAGAGGCTGCCGCCTGGCACAGGGCAAATGGCGGGTGGGGGTGGGGCTGTTGAGCCGCAGAAAACAGCCCCTCTATGCCCAGTGATGGCCCGAGTTGGACACCAGCACTCCCCCCGCCCCCTCACCACCGCAACGTGCTGGTGCTGCGTCCAGGATGGGGCCTGGGGGACCTGGCTGGGGCCCATCCTGGCTGCCAGCTGGCCAGGGTGACCTTGAGCCAGCCCTGGCCTCCTGGCTCCTGGCTCAGTTGGGAAGCTCGGGGCGCATGGTGGCCACGGTGAGAGGGACTGTGTCCTGGAGGATCCCAGCTCCCCTCTCCCCGCACCCAGCTGGGCTGAAGCTCATGGTGAGAGCTGGGGTTTTCTGCCAGGCTCCTTCCTCTCCCTGAGGCCACTGATGTCAGTGCCAAGGCTCCTGGTGACTCCTGGTCCTGCTGCCATCTTGTCTCTGCCACAAGCATCTCCCAGAGGGCTTGAAGGCAGGACTTTATCTTTCCCGGGATCTGAGAAAGAAAGTGATCAGTGGCTGCATGTGGCTACATGTCCTGTGTGCTGGACTGCGGGGCCTCACCAGCAGGACCCCCTATCTGTGTCGGGAGCATGGCCGGGATCTGGGGTCCCACTTGCCCCATGGGGCCGAGCTCCTGCTGTGTCTAATACCCAGTTATTCAGGTTGCCCACTTGTCAAGCTGTGGGCCTGGGGGGCTGTGTCCACCACAAGAGGGCGCCTTCTATGAATCCACACATGGGGCCCTGCATGCTGACCGTGGGACCACCTTGAACTTGCTCACCAGCACTAAAGAGACGCCTGGGCCTGGGGGTCTATTTCACCCACGTGGTCTTCCTGTGCTCTGTCTTCTAGCACCTCCCTCCAGGACCTTGCAGGTGGTCCCAGGGGAACCCTGCTTCCCCTCTGTGTGAACAGCCTGGCTTGGGTCATACGCAGGCCCACAGCTCAGCTCTGGCTTTTCCTGGCCGTCTGCTCCTGGTCCGGATGCCCCTGTTACCACCCCCAGAGCTCCGGTACGGAGGGGCCTTCCCCTCCATGCCTGTTGCCTCGGAACGCGGACGCGGTCTTTGTGAAGGCGTGCCGGCTCCAGAGCAGAGACTCCCCTAAACCACTCATTTCACCCAGAAATGTTTCGTGGACACCTACTACGTGCCAGGCATGGCACGGAGCTGTGTGGTGGAGGAGACAGAAATGCTGCTCCCATGAACAGTGTCATCCTGTGTGCTGGGAGCAGTCACGCAAGGGTCAGCTGACCATGCATCCTATTTGAAGCGGGGTAGTAACCTTTGTTTTCTGTCCCGCTTAGAGCAGGACGTCTGGTCAGCCTCCTCAGAGGTGCCTGCAAGGGAGTCAGGTCAGGCATTCGTGGAGGAGCTGGGGCAATGAAGCTGAAGTTGGGGGGAAGTAAGTAAAAAGACAGACACATGCCCACCAGACAGAGGGCACAGCATGTGCAAAGGCCCTGGGGCAGGAGCCAACTGGCTGGATGGGAGGCTGCAGCAGAGTGGGGAGGGCAGAGACAGGCCGTGGCCAAGTGCACAGGGTGTTGGAGGGCACGTGGGTGCAGAAGGAAGCCGTGAGGAGCCAGGGCTTGAAGCTGGGCAGTGACGAGTTGTTGAAGTGTCTGTGAAGTTGTGTTCTGATGCCCTTCACTGTCTGACAAGGAGGGTATCTCAGGTGATTCTAGCAGGAGGAAGGAGGTCTGAATGCACTCTTAGGGCACCAGCCCCGGGCAGGGCCTTCCATCACCCCCGAGTCTGTGTGCTGGTTGTCTTGGGCCCCCAGAAAGACCAGACTGCAGTTCCCCAGCCGGACGCCAGGTGGCAGTAGCGGTACCCCCCCCCCCCCCC